>JBAIZL010000001.1:30242500-30382500 GCA_036971475.1 Prosapia bicincta
CATTTCAACTGTGCTTCTCACTCGTCTTCAACTAAAAAATATATTTGCAGACATTGTGCATATTTTTCATGATGTTGTATTAAACTACCACGTTAAGGTATACCTGGCTTTGAAATTTTGGCATGAAATCATCTTCAACAACCTGTTTTTCACTGAAGGAAGTCTTTTGGTACAATTACTAGTATAAACTCGTTAACAAGATAGTATTTATAACACTACACTATATGAATTTTCATTGTATCACACGAACTTATTATATAATTATTTTTAGGTTATGTATGATTTATTTTAAGGTTGTTTTTAGTAGTAGAACAATATTTATTTATATATTTTATGTTTTTTTTTGCTAATTTTTTGGTTATTTATAAGTTAATTTGGATTATTTTTGGTTTCCTTTTTATTTATTTAAGGATTATTTATATTTTTTATATATATGTTATTTTAAAGTAGCAGTATTTAATACAATTATTTAAAAAAAACCCAGTTATTATTAACTAACAAAAAAGTTATTTTCTACAACTTATAATACTTACATTAACTTTCACTCTTTTCATATAAATAAATATTTTTACTGATTAAAATTACACCAATCATGATAAAAAGTAGCTAATCTATGATACAATAAACATCAGTACTTCTTCGCATGAAGAATCTTTGTAAGACAAAGATTGAAAAAGACAAGCGCGGTTATCCACAACAGAAATTATAGCACAGGTTTAACATCACCATTAAAATTCAACTAAACTGTTACCATTTTTACAATAATGAACATTCTTTCTAAATTTTAGGTCTGTCTCTATTACAGTTCAGGCGGTGCGTTGATTATGAACTTAGTTATTCAGGATATATATCCTATTATAAATATAGATAGATTCTTTCTGTATTAAAGGAGCACAACCTAATCTTTTCAAATGGAATCTTATAAATTTTTTTCCCACATCCCAAAATCAACCAGAATGAGGGAGGAAGTGAAGATAAATTTTTTAATAGTTTCATAAATAATTCTTTGCTGATTATCATTCAAACTGAAAAACTGCCTCGATTCTTTAGTTGTCTGTCAGCTCCAAAGCAGATTGTCTCAGAGTATATTGCTTCAGCAAATATGCTTCTTGAAATATATACTTTTTAATGTTGCTGTAAATATATTTGTCAAGTCAGAAACTAATTCTAAATTATTGGCTTTTGTTGAGAAGCAAGCAAATTATGTAACCCCCTCCCTGTGGACAGTATAGTTTTGTTCTATGATGGTAAGTGGTCAATGTATCTGTAGAGTGTTTGCTTGCAGATTTTATGTTTAGAATTTGTTATTTCTTGAACTTTGAAACATTTTGTACAAACATCTACTATAATGTACTCTTTGTGCAAGCATCTACTATTATGTACTCTTTGTGCAAGCATCTACTATTATGTACTCTTTGTGCAAGCATCTACTATTATGTACTCTTTGTGCAAGCATCTACTATTATGTACTCTTTGTGCAAGCATCTACTATTATGTACTCTTTGTGCAAGCATCTACTATTATGTACTCTTTGTGCTAGCATCTACTATTATGTACTCTTTGTGCAAGCATCTACTATTATGTACTCTTTGTGCAAGCATCTACTATTATGTACTCTTTGTGCAAGCATCTACTATTATGTACTCTTTGTGCAAGCATCTACTATTATGTACTCTTTGTGCAAGCATCTACTATTATGTACTCTTTGTGCAAGCATCTACTATTATGGACTCTTTGGGCAAGCATCTACTATTATGTACTCTTTGTGCAAGCATCTACTATTATGTACTCTTTGTGCAAGCATCTACTATTATGTACTCTTTGTGCAAGCATCTACTATTATGTACTCTTTGTGCAAGCATCTACTATTATGTACTCTTTGTGCAAGCATCTACTATTATGTACTCTTTGTGCAAGCATCTACTATTATGTACTCTTTGTGCAAGCATCTACTATTATGTACTCTTTGTGCAAGCATCTACTATTATGTACCTTTGTGCAAGCATCTACTATTATGTACTCTTTGTGCAAGCATCTACTATTATGTACTCTTTGTGCAAGCATCTACTATTATGTACTCTTTGTGCAAGCATCTACTATTATGTACTCTTTGTGCAAGCATCTACTATTATGTACTCTTTGTGCAAGCATCTACTATTATGTACTCTTTGTGCAAGCATCTACTATTATGTACTCTTTGTGCAAGCATCTACTATTATGGACTCTTTGGGTAAGCATCTACTATTATGTACTCTTTGTGCAAGCATCTACTATTATGTACTCTTTGTGCAAGCATCTACTATTATGTACTCTTTGTGCAAGCATCTACTATTATGTACTCTTTGTGCAAGCATCTACTATTATGTACTCTTTGTGCAAGCATCTACTATTATGTACTCTTTGTGCAAGCATCTACTATTATGTACTCTTTGTGCAAGCATCTACTATTATGTACTCTTTGTGCTAGCATCTACTATTATGTACTCTTTGTGCAAGCATCTACTATTATGTACTCTTTGTGCAAGCATCTACTATTATGTACTCTTTGTGCAAGCATCTACTATTATGTACTCTTTGTGCAAGCATCTACTATTATGTACTCTTTGTGCAAGCATCTACTATTATGTACTCTTTGTGCAAGCATCTACTATTATGGACTCTTTGGGCAAGCATCTACTATTATGTACTCTTTGTGCAAGCATCTACTATTATGTACTCTTTGTGCAAGCATCTACTATTATGTACTCTTTGTGCAAGCATCTACTATTATGTACTCTTTGTGCAAGCATCTACTATTATGTACTCTTTGTGCAAGCATCTACTATTATGTACTCTTTGTGCAAGCATCTACTATTATGTACTCTTTGTGCAAGCATCTACTATTATGTACTCTTTGTGCAAGCATCTACTATTATGTACCTTTGTGCAAGCATCTACTATTATGTACTCTTTGTGCAAGCATCTACTATTATGTACTCTTTGTGCAAGCATCTACTATTATGTACTCTTTGTGCAAGCATCTACTATTATGTACTCTTTGTGCAAGCATCTACTATTATGTACTCTTTGTGCAAGCATCTACTATTATGTACTCTTTGTGCAAGCATCTACTATTATGTACTCTTTGTGCAAGCATCTACTATTATGTACTCTTTGTGCAAGCATCTACTATTATGTACTCTTTGTGCAAGCATCTACTATTATGTACTCTTTGTGCAAGCATCTACTATTATGGACTCTTTGGGCAAGCATCTACTATTATGTACTCTTTGTGCAAGCATCTACTATTATGTACTCTTTGTGCAAGCATCTACTATTATGTACTCTTTGTGCAAGCATCTACTATTATGTACTCTTTCGGCAAGCATCTACTATTATGTACTCTTTGTGCAAGCATCTACTATTATGTACTCTTTGTGCAAGCATCTACTATTATGTACTCTTTGTGCAAGCATCTACTATTATGTACTCTTTGTGCAAGCATCTACTATTATGTACTCTTTGTGCAAGCATCTACTATTATGTACTCTTTGTGCAAGCATCTACTATTATGTACTCTTTGTGCAAGCATCTACTATTATGTACTCTTTGTGCAAGCATCTACTATTATGTACTCTTTGTGCAAGCATCTACTATTATGTACTCTTTGTGCAAGCATCTACTATTATGTACTCTTTGTGCAAGCATATACTATTATGTACCTTTGTGCAAGCATCTACTATTATGTATTCTTTGTGCAAGCATCTACTATTATGTACTCTTTGTGCAAGCATCTACTATTATGTACTCTTTGGGCAAGCATCTACTATTATGTACTCTTTGTGCAAGCATCTACTATTATGTACTCTTTGTGCAAGCATCTACTATTATGTACTCTTTGTGCAAGCATCTACTATTATGTACTCTTTGGGCAAGCATCTACTATTAAGTACTCTTTGTGCAAGCATCTACTATTATGTACTCTTTGTGCAAGCATCTACTATTATGTACTCTTTGTGCAAGCATCTACTATTATGTACTCTTTGTGCAAGCATCTATTATTATGTACTCTTTGTGCAAGCATCTACTTTTATGTACTCTTTGTGCAAGCATCTACTATTATGTACTCTTTGTGCAAGCATTACTATTATGTACTCTTTGTGCAAGCATCTACTATTATGCCCTCTTTGGGCAAGCATCTACTATTATGTACTCTTTGTGCAAGCATCTACTATTATGTACTCTTTGTGCAAGCATCTACTATTATGTACTCTTTGTGCAAGCATCTACTATTATGTACTCTTTGTGCAAGCATCTACTATTATGTACTCTTTGTGCAAGCATCTACTATTATGTACTCTTTGTGCAAGCATCTACTATTATGTACTCTTTGTGCAAGCATCTACTATTATGTACTCTTTGTGCAAGCATCTACTATTATGGACTCTTTGGGCAAGCATCTACTATTATGGACTCTTTGGGCAAGCATCTACTATTATGTACTCTTTGTGCAAGCATCTACTATTATGTACTCTTTGTGCAAGCATCTACTATTATGTACTCTTTCGGCAAGCATCTACTATTATGTACTCTTTGTGCAAGCATCTACTATTATGTACTCTTTCGGCAAGCATCTACTATTATGTACTCTTTCGGCAAGCATCTACTATTATGTACTCTTTCGGCAAGCATCTACTATTATGTACTCTTTGTGCAAGCATCTACTATTATGTACTCTTTGTGCAAGCATCTACTATTATGTACTCTTTGTGCAAGCATCTACTATTATGTACTCTTTGTGCAAGCATCTACTATTATGTACTCTTTGTGCAAGCACATACTTTTAACTGTTTCACATCTCTTTAGAGAACAGTATTGTAATATAGGAATAAAAAACTGAGCCAAGGGGTGATATATAGTTATATTTCTGATAGTGGATGTAACTGAACAATGAGAAAGTTAACCCGTTGTAGATTAACACTTTCAAACCTACTCCTGAGAATAGACCGGGCCATTTAGTTAACGCTAGTCGTCTATGCCAGTGTATAGCTTGGGATACTGTATTTATTTCCATAGCAACGTAATTCCTGCGTATTCTCGGTTTCGCTGTTATTGTTCTTTATATTCGTTATTCTACTTTACATGTCTTTACTTTTAGGCCAATCAGAGTTGTTTTTATGAACAAAAATCTAATTTTTGAATTGTGGTGACCGAGAGCTAGCAGGCAGTTGTTTGATAGATGTTGATTTGGTCAGACAGTGAGTGTTTTGTTAGTGCGAGTTGTTTACGTTTTGTGTTTGTTTTTGTTTGCTCTAAATTTTGTCTTTCAATTATTTCGTTTATTTAATTTATAGTTTGTGCAATTTTTTTTTAGGTTTTGACTACTGTTTTCTGCTTTAAATTTTATGGTTCAGTATATTTAATTTTAACGGTAAAGATAAAACGTTATAGATGTAATGGGTAAAGACACTTTAGGAGTCGATTCAATTCAAGATATTTGCTTTTAGATAGTGACAGTGTGAATTCCAAGCGGCTTCAAGCTATACCATACCAAATTAATTATTTGTAGTGTAGTGTACTGTTATTCATGTGGTTCTTAATCTTTGAAGTAATTTTTTTAATTCCTACCCAATATAATGGGATAGGTTGTGTAATTATATAGCCCAATATTTCTAAATTACATTTTCTTTTATCTTTAAAATGATATACAACATGTAATATTTATATTCTATTCCAATGTAAAATGTGTTTAGTGAAATGTACAGTGTTGCTATTTAATTTTTTGACTTTTTTATACATTTTTCAAAGGAACATAACATCATCTATTTAAATAATCAAATAATATGTATATATTTCTTGAAAGCTTCAAATAATTATAGAAAGAGCTTGATCATAATTAGTAAAAAAAAAATTTTGTCAGTCATACCTCAGTTATTAACTGCTTTAATTGACCCCTTCTATAACCTCTTTATGTTTGAAATGTTGTCTAATTTCAGTGAAATAAAACTGAAAATTTGGCAATATTATTAACTTTTTAATAGATGATGCCCTATTCGAACAAACTTCACCAAATAATTCCTCAGGTAAAAATTAATAAAAAAACTTTCTATAAGGTATAGTATTATTTTGTTTAGTTTAGTCTGCCTGTTTTTTTTACAAATATATATACAGTCGAACCTCTGTATTCGTATTGAGAGGTTGTGTTGTCAAGAATGCTCCCACCCCATCTTACTGATCTTCCCGCATTACGCATACTGCACTACGTGCGGTAATAAAAGGGATACAGTATAATATCGCGAGCGTAGTTAGTGCAATAGGCCAATGTTAATATAGGATAATGTTTTATAATTTCTCAATTTATTTGAAATTCAAGTTGTTAAAAATGTTTTATTGGTGTTTTCAGAATGTTTCTTCATTGTATTAGATATCCATATTCAATATTTTTCATAGGGTCTACTCTGTATAGGCTATTATGATAAGTTATCTAATGCTTATGAAAACTTACTATTAAATAAGTACACTCACCAATTCATTTTCAGGAAGCATGACTTGAACGTAGTGGAATTTAATCGAAACAAACTCAGTAGGCCGTAATTTAGTAACTGTATTATTTATTAATCGTATTACATTTATTAACTGCCTATACTGATTTAATTTGAATACACACAATCTATCAGTATTTTATTTTTATATACACAATTCAATTTCAAACAACACAAACTGTTTTATACTACACAGACCGAATCCGGAGAAAAAAATACTGTATTAAATTGAACATAAAATACGATGTAGAGTAATTTAGTACTGTAAATACAGAAACTTCGTATAGGTACTTTTTAAATCGTTTCTAGTTTTACTTGAAAAAGTTAGTAATTTTTTGTTGCACTTTTGTGTTTGAATAAAACATCACGTTCAATGAATGTTTCACATTTATTCAGACAATCAAAAATGTTGTCTGGTACACTATCTTTCAGTTGAAATCCTTGCCTGATGATTTTGAAAGCTTGTAAAACTTCATGATCTGTAGGGTTCTTCTCTTCAGATTCATCACAATCATCGTCATAGTCATCGTCATCATCTTTCAAAAAGTTCGGTTGAAATGCAGTACTCCGGCACTATACGATATTTTGGGAAGTTGTTCAAAACCATCAAATTGGACGATATCCACAAGAATTTTTTTAAAATTGAAGTAGGAAAGTTACTTTCTTTCAATTTAAAGTAGGGTACTAAATTCAGCGCGGATGTAGAAGTTGTGAATAGGCGCGGAGTGATACTTATGTCACAGTGCTGCGCATAAGGTTGTACGCATTGTACCGCATTGGTACGTCACGCAACCTTACGTGTGTAGATATTTGAGAAACAACTTCTACAGTTAGGATAGATTGGTTTTAAATTTATAAAATACTGTATACCTGTATTAAAATATACCGAAAAAGTGTAAAGTCAGGTTAGGTTTGGTTTTAATTTTATATATTGAAATTCAGTTGTAAAATCACGAAGCATTTGCATAACTCTGCGCCTATTCACAACTTCGCGTAATTTTTATACATATATTTAAATATACTTATAAAGTCTCCAGTTAGGATAGATTTGGTTTTAAATTTATACAATACTGTATATCTATATTAAAATATACCTAAAAAGTGTCAAGTCAGGTTAGATTTGGTTTTAATTTTATACATTGAAATACAGTTGTATCACGAAGCATTTGTATCACTCCGCGCCTATTCACAACTTCTACATCCGCGCTGAATTTTTTTCGCTACTTTAAATTGAAAAAAAAGTAACTTTCCGAGGTCAATTTAAAAAAAATTCTTGTAGACATCGTCCTATTTAATGATGTTAAACCATTTCCCAAAATATCGTATAGCGCCGGGCTTCTGCATTTTTACCAAAAGTTCATTTGAGTTTGTCATCTGTATGCTCTGGAGTATGTCTTCGTTGTCTGGAAAATTGGAAACAGCCAAATCTTCTTCCAGACAAATAAAATCGTCAAGTCGAACTATAACATGCAGTCAATTGTCAACATGTGTTTCACCTACCATTCTTGGTTTTGTTGACCTTCTTTCTGAAAATAAACAATTTCCTGGAAATGACTTTGTGAGCTGCACTACATTTCTTCGGTTGAAGTGAAGAAAAAACTTCGTTATTGAGAGGTCCGAAATTTTGTTACATAGAGGTAAGTAAACAGTATAACTAATAAAATGTCATGGAACAAGGTAAAAGTTTGTTATATAGAGGATTTCGTTATCTGGAGGTTCGTTATATAGAGGTTCAACTCTATATATATATATATATATATATATATATATATATATATATATATATATATATATATATATATATATATCTTTAAGATGTTTAATGTTATCAAATACAAACTTTGAATAAATGTTAGTCTAACCAAAACCTGTTTTAAAAAATTTTCAGAAAAGTCTTTGGTTCTGCAATGGCAGTTTCAATTCCAATCACTTCTGGTTTTTAAATGGAAAGATACAATTTTTTAAAAATTTAATAACACTAATACAAATTTTTGACATTGATGAAACACATTTTCAGGTGTTTATGAAATATTAATTAGCTGATTAAGAGACAACAATAATAATAAATTGATTAGTTACACTTTTAAGAGGGCATTGGTGCTCAGAGAATCTGTTAATACACTGATTTTTGTTATTGTAGTATAATAAAATTGCTAGAGGCTTGCTTCATAAAAGGAACGATTGTTTCAAATGGTAAGCTCTTAAGTAAGCTCTTAAGTATTCACTTAGTTAAGTATTATTATCAGGTAATTGTAATCAATGAATTCAAGATGATTACAACAAGCAACTGTTATACGTTTTTTGTAAAATATACAAGGTATTTGAGTTTTTTGATATTTGATATTTTGAGTCATTTTATTAAGAAAATTGTGTGCTCCTGCCATTTTGAAATCAGAAATGTTATTTTTCCTAATCCCCTTTTGTTACCATGTTTTGGTTAGACAAACATTTATGTAAGGTTTGAATTTGATAAAACAAATTTGCTTGTAAAAAAAGTAGAGAGAAGACAAAAAAAAAATTTATACCTTATGGGAAATATTTTTATTTTGACCTGAGGAATCATATGGTGAAGTTGGGGTGAGTAATTTGTTGACACGTGTTGTCAAAATTAATACAAGATATGTTTTAAAATAATTTTTGTTGTAGCACACAACAGATTTTACCAAGAGATGAAATGCATACAGAAAGTAGATCAAGCAATATGGAAGCAATGGATTGCAGTCCTTCAGGGTCCCAACATTCTGTATTTAGTACACCGCCTCAGACAGTGCCTTTAGAATTAACTCAAGAATCACAAAATACTCAAAGAGCACTAAGCAAAAAGACTGATGAAATAACATTATCTCAAGCATGTTCAACTGTAACAAGCTATGGGCAGAATACAAATTCAGATGAAAAAGAAAATGCTGTTTCACTTGAAGAAAATGATAAAATGGAAGTTTCATCTGTCGAGAGTGTAGAAGAAGTAATCCAATATGTAAGTCTAAATGACAGTTTAGGATTCAAATTGATTTCTCAGTTGGAAACGTTCTAAATGGCAGCTGCTGTACATAACAATTTATAGTATAAATTAAAATTACATATATTTTTAAAATTAAAAAACCTACACCTCGTGTGTCATGAAATAATTTGTTTTATATTATAAACTGTGAGTTTTCAATTATCACCCCTTCAATCTTTAATAAACTCTAAAATCCTAAAAAAAATGATTCCCAACAAAGTCACAAAATATGGCAAACATTTTGTTGTCATATTGGATAGGCATATAGCTGTCTACAGGCATATGTCTATTTGTTTACAGGCATATGTCTGTTTATAGGAATGTCTTTTCTTGCAAATATTCTTTCCTCTATCTTTTTCCATTGCTAACATCTCTTCAATTCTTTTATGGGGGGAATTTCTCTAAAATTGGATCTCTCTTGTCCTTCTAGATGTTCTGAAGGTCTTATTCATTCCAGTTTCTTCTCTCTCGTTGTATTTATTCTCATCTTGTTCATGTGTCCAAGATACTGGAACCTATTTCCCTTCATTGTCTCTTGCAAGTTTACTATCTATTTTACTTGAATCCTATCATTTCTTATCCTACCTCTCCTTTCTTGTCTCTTCATCCCACTCGAGCATCTGATTTAACACAGCCCTCATAAAGTAACTTTTCTTTTTACGTGGTTAGGTTTATAGTTATTTCAATTCTATTAAAATTTTAAATCAGTGCTTATAATTCTACTATACAAAACAGAAAGCGTTTTTTGACAAATATGTTTAATTATATATATAAAAACCCAGATTAAAGCTATAAAATTTAAATTTTGAAAACACAAATTTCTGTTGAAAAACTAGTGAATAGAAATTATTATTTGTAATAGTAGTTGATGTTTTTAGTGAAGTTTAACTGTGGTCATCTGTCACCCATTTAACCACTTATTTCTATTATCTGCCAGTTCTTGTAGAAAAAAATGCTATATATAAATTGAGGTCTGAAGTATAATAGCTAAAATGTTAGTTTTAGAAAAATGACTTTATATTGTACAAATCATGCACTCGATTAATTAGTGACCATTTCAGTGTTGAAAACAAAATGAAACAGATGTGGTAACATAGGCTGTTATTATGTCTAATATTACTTTGCGTAATATCTTCAATTCAGATCACTATGAACGTTTTTAGTGACACCTTGACTTTCAAAAGTGGTACTTTTTATTTGATTGGACCTGCCATTTTATTACAGGACAGTGCTTGACTGTTTTAAAACTGAGGATAATATTTGATTGCCTGTTTGTGTTGCCTCCCTGCATAAACCATATAATCAAAAAGAGTTCTTTCCTTATATTGGCAAACTGATGATGTTTGATTGCCTGTTTGTGTTGCCTCCCTGCATAATCCAAATAATAAAAAGAGTTCTTTCCTTAAATTAGCAGACTGAGGATAATGTTTGATTGCCTGTTTGGGTTGTCTCCCTGCATAAACCATATAATCAAAAAGAGTTCTTTCCTTAAATTGGCAAACTGAGGATGTTTGATTGCCTGTTTGTGTTGTCTCCCTGCATAACCCAAATAATCAAAAAGAATTCTTTCCTTAATTTGGCAAACTGTTCTAATGATTTCATGAAAGATTAATGTAATGTCTTGCTTTGAAGAATGTAGATAAACGACATCCGTAAATAATAAAGGTTTTACAATTTGAATAAATCTTTCATGAAGAAATTTCTGGTTATAAGTTTGTACAAGCATTAAAATTTTTCGTCTGTTGCCATACCTAGATTCTAATGACCTTTCACAAATTAGCATTTGAGAATTTTGATAACAATCTCCACAAAAGATTTTGAATTACTGGAAAAAATAACTTGACCATTTTGGCTACAGCGCCATGACATTGATGGTAATTTTATACAGATAATCCATACGTTCAACTCCAAATAGCTCTAAAGGTTAGCGTGCAATGGTAAACTTGATATCATTGCAGCAAGTAATAGAAATCAGTGCATATTGTAAAGAACAGATTGTAGCTATAATCAGGAAGTTTACTTGAATTTTAGGACATATTAGTCAGCACAAAAATTCAATTTCTTCATATCGTCATAAGCCCACGACAGGGAATCGGTATTACTTGCTTAGTAGTCAATCGAGGAGAAAAAAAATTAATGTACTTTATTTTTTGTTATTACAGCAGCTATATAATTTGATTTACACTATTTATTTCAATATAATTGGATTTTAATATGTAGACTGTTTGAGATCTGTTGTATTTGGAAAATTTTTAAAAAAAGCAAAGTTTATATAAACCTGTGCTAAAAATATGATTGATTATATATATATATATATATATATATATATATATATATATATATATTTATATATCCTATATTAGTTTATATTTTTCCATCTTTTACAGATTGGGGAAAGGAATGCGCTTATTTTTAATCAAGGGGACTTGATTTCTGGTTCAGACATAGAATTACCAGATGAGTTTTTTGATTTGACAATTAATGATTTCCGTGCTTTAACAAGGGATTACAAAAGAAAATTGTGAGTAATTTTCTGTTAAATGATTATATTTTGTTTATAATTCTGTTTAAGGTTTTTGGAGTAGATCTTTCCCACTTTAAATCACCACCTTCCTCTGAGATGTACCACTTTGTCAACTTGGGCTATAAAAATATATATATTTTTTTCATCTTATATGTACTTAGTTTAAAACTACATGTACTTAGTACAGTTGTGCTTTGTAACTTATTTAGTGCAAAAATTAAATATAAACTTTGATTTGATAATCTTATTAAAAAAATAACCAAGTGTTTTTTTCTAGATATCGAATTGGCTTTATTGTGTAAAAAAGAACAGGTTTCTTCTGCTAAGACTGTTGTTGTTAATTGTTGTGTTAATTTGAATTACTTGTTTGGTTTTCACAGCAATATTTTGTACAGTTAAAAGGTGCAATGAGGTTTATTCATGTTATCACGAATTTAATTAAAAAAACAAGCATTGTTATCATTTGAGCAATTCAAAAATTTCTTGCAGATCACAAAACAGATTTCTCTCTTTCTACTTTATTGTAGTGAGGTGATTTTGAACAAACTTGGTAACAGCAAAATACACGCTTAACTTTTTAACATTATTCCACCAAAATCCACATTTTTCATTGAATGACTTTGATTACAAGAAAGTATATCATTTCTGGTAATATTGATGACCTTTTTGGTTTAGTTACAGCTGAAAGTCAGTTACTAAAATAAACTCCTGAATCATCCATAAAATTCTGTACAAGTTAACAGATTTTTTCGAGGATGCCTTGAAATTTTGTTTTGGTAAAACCTACCTGGATAAACATAATCTCCCTCTAATTCTTTATACCTGTACCAAGAAATTCAATACTGCAACAGTAGTCTTTGATATGTGGAGATGAGAACCAAATGTTAGTCAGAGCTTTCTTACACAGATGTACCAGTTACACATCTCGAATAATTGGAAAGAAATATTATTAGTTTTGAATAAACAATTCATATGATTTTTGTATACATTTTTAAAGGTAAATAGAACTAGGAGTGCCATATTCGAAATAAGTTTTGAGCAAGATATCAAGTTATAAAAAGTTATATACACTGATTCACTAATTATTTTTGCAGAAAAGACCTAGAGAATATTCCACTACAAACATCAGCTCAGAGGGAACTACAACAGTCCAAACAGGTGTTAAATAGGTTGAACTACAAGACTACAGTTATAAGGATACAGTTTCCTGACAGACTTGTATTGCAAGGTGTTTTTACACCTTTTGAGACAGTTGCTCATGTAATTGAGTTTGTTAGAAAGTTTCTGCAACAACCAGACATTCAGTTTCATCTTTGTAAGTTTTAATCTAAAATAGTACTCAAAACTGGGATGAAATTTTTCGTTTTGCAAATATATTTACTAATTATAACTATTTATATGATTTAAATGTAATTTTTGTCATTAATGTTATTGAATAACTCTTCAGTTGTATTTATGCTTCAATACCAAGCATTATTAATGCTTCATAAAAAGAGCATTAATTGGAAATGGTAGAGATAAACTAAACGAGAAAGATTTTGTAAATTTTGTCTCGTTAATAAATGTGCATTGTTGCACATATTTAAAAGATTACACCTAAATATTAAAAATTGCCAGAATTTGAAATTTATTCAAATTTTGCTCTCATTTTTCTGTTTAAAACCCTATTTTTACCAATAAGGTCCATATGTTTTGGATTTCAGGCAGTAAAAATTTATGTATGTAATCTCTCTCAAATTAAGTATTGCAAATAATGTAAATAAATATAATAGTGATTTTTAAATTTAAAAAATAAATAATTATTAGAAAACAATGTAAGCAATTTCTTCAGTTTTTTCAATTTCTTTATGAATATTTTTCACTTTGGTTTTCTGCTTATTAGTACTTTTTTTATATCGATTAAACACTCTGTTCCCAATTTTAGTTTCATGCTTCAACATATTTCTGGACCATCATACAGTTTCGCTTGTGAATTTCCTTCATCAAGCTCATCCAATAATAATTTCAACCTCTAAACATCACTTTAAAAGTTTAAAATTCTAAGTATCTACTAGTATTAGGAGATCAGGAGATTCGTAATCACTGAAGTCTTGTTTTTGTCAAATATTTATAGCCTAACATAAATGATTATTCAAGAGGTATGTCTAAAAAAATTAGATTACCTTAATTTTTTGATAGAGTGTTGAAATGTCTACTTCAGCTAATTTGCAATCATATAAATGGCAATTGAATCAAGCTTTTCTAACTTATTTTCAACAGTTTTTTGATGAATTTGAGCTAAATTAGGATCACAATAAGTTGATGATGATTTTTTTTTTAATGTAAATTCATTTTACAATAGCTCATAGCTTAAAAATTACTAATTTTAAGTTTCTGCTAGAAAAATCCTCTAAAAGGGCATAGTATTGTTGAAAGTCTTATTATATGTATAAAAAATTTAACCATTAAATTTTTTTAAATGTAAGACAAAATACATGAATTGAAATCAAACTTGTTCAAGATATATCAGGTCTTTCAACTACGAAAGAGTTCACGTTTTGTGGATTTGAAAATGACAACTAAATAATTCTGTTCCTCCTCTAGGTGTAGTGAAGAGACAAAATAAAACATTTCTAAACCTAAACTTTGTGCATCACCACTGATTTCTAACAATCAATGAGCTTTATACCGGAAGACTAGAGATTATTACCCTACCCATACTTTTTTCTTTGATGGTCAAATTTGTGTTTTATGGCATTTGATACATAGTAAAATCAATTAACTCAGTTGACAGAGTAAAGGAAAAACAACAAATACAATTAAAGAAACCTCAGCTCAATTTATTTATTAGCTACTTTTTTTAAGGACATTTTAGTTTATAAATGTAATATGTAAAAATAAAAGTGAGTAAATTGTATTTTTTTAATAATAAACACAACTTTTCAAAATAATTTATAGGTTTTTAGTACAATTTAATTAATTCTTTGATTTAGATATGACACCACCAAAAACTGTCCTGGATCCACAGATGCATTTAGTAGAGGTAGACTGTGTTCCTAGAGCATTGGTCTACTTTGGAGCTCCAGAATGTGATACAAATGCAACATATTTGCACAGTTCTTTCCTAGCAAACTTAACAACTTCTAAACAGGCTTCCAAAGCGGCATTGCTACATTGCAGGTAATGAAATAAGTTTGGTTTGTAGCATAGTAATCATCAAAAAATTAATAGATTAAATTGAATTGCTTTTTATAAAATATGTTTTCATATTTAGATGAAATAATCAGACAATTATTTAATCTCAATAAAGACACATTCTTAAAAAACAACAGATCTTGTAATCAAATTGAAATACATAAATATGCCTCACAGCTCTACAACAATAAATGGACTTTTATCCTTTTAAGGTTTGCAAGAGTCATATTTTTGTTCTTTAAAATTGCTTAACTAATTTAATTTCCAAATTTTCAAAATATTCATATTGAGCAAACTGCTGTTTATAAATTGTTGGAGAAACAATTTGTTTCTTTTCAATCTCTAATTTTACACAAATGTCAATTGTATTCCTGATCAGTCAATAGTTTTTGAGTTATCCTGGTGAGAACAATACAGTTGCTGATAACATGTTGGGATTAAAGAATGTCATTGTGAAAAGTTGTGTACCTGTGTATATTTCAGGTACCCTAATAGTTATTTTATTGTTTTCTTAACAAGTTGACTGCAGGTGGAACAGCGTAACGTCATTATAATTCCATATTAATGATTTCAGGATGTCATCACACTTTTTTCATTATAATGCTTCGCTATCAACTCCATCTAACTTTAGGCAAGAGTAGTGGCCTTCTGTCTACTGCATCTAATAAAACCTTAAGATTATCTGATGTTTTTTGCTGTTCAATTATACAACTTTTCATTTATTTTCAGTAGATTCTCTTGAAGGTTGAAAAATGAGTCTTACCAGGATTTTTTTACAAATATATTATTAACTACAAACAAAGAGTTTTGTTTTGACAAAAATAGCTTAATAGGTGTTGACAGGTACAAACCTCCTAGGTGGGGAATAACTCAAGTCTGTCACAGCTGTTGTTAATTAATCTTAGTGTTTCCTATTATTGGGCCTTAAGTGTATTCTCTTGAACTTTTCAGATCCACTCATCCTTTTTAATAAAAAGACCCTCTCTATATAATAATAAATCATATTTATTTTTGTTTAACCTCTTTATTATTTAATTAAAATTTTCCAACATTACTCCATCATGTATTTAAATGTTTTAAGTATACTTAATTTATCACACTTTAATTACCATCTGTTAATTTACTGTTACATAGTTTTTGTTCTTTATTAACATAGTTTTAATAATTCCAGGAGTTTTATCCCATATCGTGATACCTATACAATTATTTCATCTTAGCTTTTGCTTTTACTGAAATTTTACCTGTTTTTCTTAAGAATCAAAATTGACCAACATTTTTCAACCTCAATTTAACTTAGTTAAACTAAGCTACAGATAATTTAGCCATTTCGGCTGAAAATAAATTACATTTTTTTCTATACTTTTAGGTGTAATTATTTTTCTTAATTTATTGTTATTAAAACCAAGCCTGAAAAACATTTCTGTAACATTGTAATAAACAAGACATCTTTAGTTTCTTAAAAATGTACATTATCTGTGATCCTCTCTGCATTAACTATTAAAACATTTATATATGCATATTTCTTAGTTCTGATTTAATTTTGTGAAAGACTACCTGGATTACATTTATCTTGTTTTTGGTTTTAACAAGGAGCTATTGAATTATTTCTTCTCTACAACTTGTAGCGCCTCATCACAAGAATAGATTATCATTGCTGTTACTTATTTAATATCAGGCAAGGGTGATTGGAATTTAAGGTTTGGAGTGAATATGACAACCTTGTCAGTTTTAGATGATAATTTGAAATTTTCTCAATTTCTTTAATTCTATTGCAACTACTAAGATGTTGAGTGGCTGGTAGACTAGGATCATAAAATACATAAAATAATTTTATTTATTGTATTGACTTGAATATAATGGAACATTATATAATTATTAAATTTGATATTTAATCCTGCCTCTCAAACAGAAAAAAAGAAAAGCATGATTAAAAAGGCATGGAAATATATGTAAAAAAATATTCTAAGCATTTTAAAAATAAATAGAGTGACTTGAAACAAATTTCACTACTGTTTCTAGCTGGTTTGATCATTATATGTATGGGTTTATTACTGTCAGAATAACTGCAACAGATTACTTTAGGGACGAAGACAAATCTAGAATTTCCAGACGATGGGTCAGTAAGTGCTAAGAACTGTTTGCATTGAAGGACTTCGTCAAACCACTTTCTAAATTCATTTGTTTGACTCTTTTATCATATAATAAATATGTTTGTACAGTTTATAATATATGAGATTGCAAGTATTGAGTTTAATGGAAAAAACTGTACTTAGATAATTTTACTAGTTCTATGTTTAGAATTATTTCCTATTCATAAGTGAATAAACCTATATACAAAATATATTTTGATGTATGCATACAAAATGTAAATAAAAATTTATAAAATATAAACAAGAAAGAGAAAAAATGGTTGGAATAAATTATTAAAAGAAATAAACTGTATCCAATATGTTATACTTTTTTTACATAGTGGCTATAAAATATGAATAATAAAAAGCACAAAACGAACAATGTAAACTTCTACAAAATAGTCTCACTATCACCTGAAGAAAGCAAGGGTAGCAAAGCTTAATGCCTTCACAGGAATGGAGGAGTTAAATCAATAACATTTACTTGAATTAAAAATGTAAACCATGCATTAGCACACTACGGTTCAAACAAGAATGCAATTAATGTTTAAGTATTTCTATTTAAAAACAAAAAAATTACCTTATGTTTTATTCAGGTTATTGTAAAAAGAATAAGTTATCGTTAAGTTAATCTTAAATAGCAAATAGTAAATTTTTAGTAATATGAGTAGATATAATAGATGAAGGAATGCTTTATGTTTTCTAGATAATCTCAGCTGAATGTTTGTATCATTTTGTGTCAGTCCTTGAATTATGAACAAACACTGAGAGAATATCACCACCATGGTTGATTTTAAGTTATAATACATGGGTTGTTATTTATTTAACCTTCAAAAGGCCATAAATAATAAATAAATGAATATAAACTTATGGTTACTTTTTGACAATCACCTGGTTATACCTGTGGGCAAGCTTTTCAATTCTCTATTCATAGAAATTTTACATCAATGAATTTAAAGGAGTGTTTTACATTTTATTGAACCTCCTCATTAGCTTAGAAGGGCTGCTATCATAGCTTCTTCTTCATGTCACCTCCTCATTAGCTTAGAAGCGCTGCTCTCATAACTTCTTCTTCATGTCACCTTCTCATTAGCTTAGAAGCGCTGCTATCATAGCTTCTTCTTCATGTCACCTCCTCATTAGCTTAGAAGCGCTGTTATCATAGCTTCTTCATGTCACCTCCTTATTAGCTTAGAAGCGCTGCTCTCATAGCTTCTTCTTCATGTCACCTCCTCATTAGCTTAGAAGCGCTGCTATCATAGCTTCTTCTTCATATCACCTCCTCATTAGCTTAGAAGCACTGCTATCATAGCTTCTTCATGTCACCTCCTCATTAGCTTAGAAGCGCTGCTCTCATAGCTTCTTCTTCATGTCACCTCCTCATTAGCTTAGAAGCGCTGCTATCATAGCTTCTTCTTCATGTCACCTCCTCATTAGCTTAGAAGCGCTGCTATCATAGCTTCTTCTTCATGTCACCTCCTCATTAGCTTAGAAGCGCTGCTCTCATAGCTTCTTCATGTCACCTCCTCATTAGCTTAGAAGCGCTGCTATCATAGCTTCTTCTTCATGTCACCTCTTTATTAGCTTAGAAGCGCTGCTATCATAGCTTCTTCATCTCAGGAAGAGAGTGAAGTACCTTGGTATTAGGTAAGGATTACATAGTGGTCGATCCAAAAGACTGTTAGGTTGCAGAAGCATTGGAAGAATGCTAATTAAATACAATTAATTCTATTGGAAGGATCAGAACAATTACAGAAGGAAACACGTCTCCCACCTAGTTTTGTCAATGTTTCCCAGAGAAGAGACAAGTGGGTGGTGTGAACTGAGACAGCTGCACACCCTTCAAATAGATGCTTTGTTACTGCCAGATTCAAGAGACCAATTTGTGCTAAATTGATCCATGACAATGAATGTTCTCACAGTACTTGTGGAACCCAACAACTGTCTGAGTAATTTAAATGAGACAATATCGATCACCCTCCTAGTGCTCCATACAGTCCCAAGTTACTACTATCTTTTTTGTGATGTTAAGAACTTGTTTGGAGAGTAGCGCTTCCAACTAATGAAGAGTTTTAAGAAAATGACAAGGCCCATTTAAATTATTTGGAGGAATCATTTTACGAAGAGTGTAATATAAAGCTTCTACACAGGTATGAAAAATATTTCAATTCTAAAAGTGATTATGTCAAAAAAGTAACTACAAATGTCCTTAAATTTAAATTAAATAATAAAATAGTTTTATATACCACATGTCTTTTATTTATGAGCTATTGGAGGTCAAAAAAGCCCATGTATCTACAATTTTTAAAAAATCTGCATATATTCAATTCTTTAACACAAATATTTCAAGTAAAATAACAAAATCTAATTTGTCTTATTTATTAGCTTTGAAGGTTAAAAATACCATTGTATTTGCATGTGTGATGTTTTTAGCTCAGTAACTCAAATACTTTTAACAAAAAAACAGAGATTATTTAATCATCCAAGTATGTTGTAATCATCTTGAATTCACTGATTAAACTATAAGTCATTATTTTATAACTGAGTGAATAATTTAGATCTTAGATGCTGTCGTAAGTTGTTTCATTTCATTTACTCAAGTAGACAGTTAGCTTCATAAATTAAATAATTGTTTCTAAACGCATCAGCATGTAAGTTCTAAAATATTCACTCAGTTATGCAGTAATTACTTATAATAAAGATTATTTGTATTATATGACTAAAACGTATCATTAATGTAATAGGAAGAACAACACGGAAGAAAATGAGTCAATAGAAGATATTACTGCATTAGAACAAACAGATATACAGAGTGAAGCAGCCTCTATACAAACTAGAAGTTACACTGTGGTTCAAAGCAACAGGCCAAGCACCAGTAATAACAATCAGCCAAAACCAGTTGTACCGAAATGGTTCAAAAAATAATAAATTTGTAAGAAAATATATATTTGGTATTTACATCAATCACAAGTCACCAGATTTGCAAAAGAAATATAACTGGTGATGTAGACAGGCCTAAGGAAGGCGGGAAATAATAAAAAACTTGGGATTGACATTAAAAAAACTAAAAATTTGTAAAAATACAAAACAACTTTATAAATTTGATAAGTGTTTATAAATATAACATTTTGTTAAATTGCATTATAATGATAGTACAGAGTAACTGATTACAATAGACTTGGTTATACAGAAAAACAAAATAAAATTTCCTTATGTAACTGGTTGACAAGATCCACCATTTTAGTGTATGTGTAATGTATAAAAGCCAACTTTCACTTTACACATCGAGTCAACTTTCACTTTCAGTTTCAACTGGTTAACTCGGAATAGTAAACTTCATTTATTATTTTTTTAAACAAAATTTATTCCAATAAGATTCTTGGTAACTATATTATAGTGTATTTTTACATTGAGCTCAGTTACAATGTATGAACTTTAGTGATTGTACATGAGTTTAATATGTATTTTTTTAAAATTATTGATTTTAGCTCCGAATTTATTATTTTTTCTAGACTCTTTAGGACTCTCTTCGTCACCAGATATATTTTTCCCCCCAATACTGGTGATATTTGAGATAATCTTTATTTTATTGGAAGCATAAGACTGTCATTAATAGATGTACCACTTCGATGTAAGGTTATATCAAGGATATCCCTAAGACTCGTGCAAACAAAAATAGTAAATCTCTAACAAAGCCTGTCTCTCTTGGGGTTTTATTTTTATTATTTGCTGAAAACTATAAAAAACTCAATCCGGATTTTGGTGTAAGAAGCATTTGACATTGTATTTTTTTTTAATATTTAAAATTTTAATTTTAGAGTCAGTCTTTTAAATATAATTGTAAATGTTTTTAAAAAAATATCTGATTGAATAACTTTGTCCTCAATTTCTTCCAGTAAAACATAATTGATAATTGGATATACGACTATATTATTATTTTTTTCAATCGCATGTTTGTATAAATACTGAATACTGGTTTCTGATTTGGGGAAATTGACTTTTGTTTATTGCAAAAATGTAAGTTTAAAAATATAGTTTAAAATAAATCTGTAAAGTATAACTGTTACATGCATTTTACATTAAAATAAAAAAAACACATGTCTGTACTAAATTTCATTTGTTTAGTTGTGAAAACTCTTTAATACGAAATGTTTACCTTGTGTATTTTAATATTATGGGTATTTTTGTTTGTTTTAAAGTGATCAACCAAAATTAATATTCCCCTGTGAAGGCTTGAAATTATAGAAAAGGTTAATTATTTGTGTAAAACTTCTTGTTATAGAATGTAGAAGAAAATCATGGCAGCATATGTATAGGAAGTGCCATACATAGGGTGTAGCGGCTGCTCCAGGCCTCACAACACGAGGCCTTACTCGCGCTATTAAATAAGTAAAAGGTTTTGTTTGAATGAAGATAATATAATAATACACAGATATAGGTGGCTATAACATCTTTCTGATTACCACTGCAATATGTTAAATTATTGATTATTGACCAAACCTACAACCAAGATATAAGCATTGCTACCAAAAGAATGCAAAACATCGTTTGATAGCAACGTTTTAACCCTGGCAAATGAAAAAAAAAACACAGATAATTTATGAATGATTGCCTTTTTTTGTGACAAAATGACTTCATAAAAATTGGTCTAAACACACCTTTTTGCACAAGAATTTAAGAAATTCTTGGGGGTGACCACTTTATTAAAAAAGGCCTTAGTAAAATATTTTTGGTCCAGGCCTCGCATTTGCTAAGGGCGTCTCTGTGTTTAGGGTTCTGTACGTGAAGTAAACATATTCTATATCGGGCTTATAAATAGGTGTGATACTCCTTGCATGTTCTTATAGGATGGAGGATGAAGTAGAGTATTTTAAGAAAGAGCAGATGGAATTAAATAAGACTAAGGTTAAGATATGAGCCATTTGTCAAAGAACAGACGCAAACTCTGGAATCACATAAGCAGAGTTGTCTACTTAAAGTAGATCTGGTCTCAATGGAGAAGAAGATAAGTGTGTATTTGTTACACAGACAATAATAAAGGCTTCAATTTTGGTGGAAAAAATGCTTTAACCCAATTCGGCTAAATATTCTAATGTGATATTGTCTGTCTTCAGGAAATCTTTATTTATTTTTCTCTTCCTGAAAATTTTAAAACTTCATGGATCTGTCTAAAAACGTTTAAAATTATAGACTTTCATCCTGGCTTCTAATATATCATCACTTCATTGATTGGCAACTTTAATGATGAGAAGTGAAATTCACTGAGAAACTCTCTCAATTTCGTCTCTTGTTAATATTCCCTTTGTTGTTAATTGACTTTTTCAGGAGGAATTGTATTCGTTATAGAACTTAATTTCAAGTAATGAAACTCAGTAAGAATTACTAGAAACATTATTTTGATTGTGTTATTGGTATTGTAAATGTTTAAGAGTAAAATAAAGGAAACAGTATTTGAGAAATAATTACATTCAGATAACCTACTTATTATTATAGAGTTATAAAAGGTGTTATATCTGTTTTCATATTTTGATAGAAACAAATTATTATTATTGTAGTGTAATGATTAATGTGTTGACTGTAGACAAATCAAATTCCTCTGATATTTCCAAAAACATTTCCCAGATCGAATGAATTCAAGAGATGATGTCAGCAAACTTGTATTTGTTGAACTGCCGCTCTTACTCTTGAGTAGCAAGATCCTCGAGATGGATGGATGTTTTACTTTCTAGTTCACTTTTGACAGTGTATAAGAAAGTTTCATAGTTCATAGTTTCATTTTATTTTTTGAAATGACGTGTTTTTGTGTCTAGTACAGAATATTATTTTCCTATTAATTTGTTTACCACATAATTGGAGCTTTATTGTTTGTGAATTGTAAAATCAGTCATCATGTAGTGTACTACAATGCACGTATGAAAGGCACTGACAAACATGATTATATAATAAAGTTAGAGCTTTGCTAGGGAGAACAATTCACCAAAGGTAAATGTTGAAGATGACATTCAAATCTCAATAAACTAATACTATAAAACTAGTAGCTCAAGTTGATGGAATCAAATAATTTCAATATATTGTGTATTCTGCACAACATTAGTAAATGTTTTATGCAATAATAGATTTTTATCCTAAAGCTATTTTCATGCATCCAATGGGTTAAGGAGACTTCTGTTAAATTACTATACACACATTTAAGTCATTATTACTACACATTTTAAGTGGACAGTAAAATTTTAGTTTTTCAATGTTTTAAATAAATAAGTAGTCTCTTTTGGACAATTTTTCATGAATGTAGCCAAGAGAAATTCTGGATACCTCTCACTGATTTTGTTTAATGTAAAAATTATGGAAGTATTGAAAAACAATTTTTTTTTTACTTGTTTACTTAGTAAACATATTTATTTGGTTTCTCATGGTTACTATACCTACAGTAAAATGTTTTATATTTTAGCTTATTGAACTTTGAGATGGAAAATTCTAATCTGTAATTTACAAAACTACCGATGTGCTTTATGCTATAGAAAAGTAAGTATATAATTGAGACGACATTCAATAAAAAATAGTCGGGAATCCAAGAAGTCAAGACTACTTTAAATCAAGACTCCTGCAAATTAAGGTTTGTAAGTATTCAGGCAACTCTTAAGTCCAACCAATCCTAGCAATAATTCTAACAATAACTGAAGTATCAAAGGTAAACAGATCATTTTCTATAACAGCATTAATACTATTAGCATCAATGGAATAGGGGAGTTTTATTATTTCACTTTTGTTCAGTGAGTTTTCTAACCTTACCTCACCATTGCTAGTGTATTTGTAAGATCATCAGAGGGATTGTTCTACAGCTGTCGAATTTTGTAATGTAACATTATAAGCCAACTTGAAGTTTTAGGACAAAATCTGAATATGAAACTGAATTCTACAAGATATTATACATCTGAAAACATGGCCGTTTGTTTTGGAGATCAAAATAAAAGCACCATAGAGAGGGGAAAAAAGGCCAAAAAGAGATAATTAGCCCCATAGTTCACCAGAAGAATATTTCAACTTATATTTATACTATGAAAGCAAATTATAACTAAACCTAATTTCTGAATACATTTTGTCGTGTCAAAAATGGTATTCCAACAAAATGGTGCCTTGCTAGAAATTCTCCTAACAGGTCAGATCGACCAACAGTATTAATGAAAATATTGCACGGTTGTAACAAGACATTCTACTTGATTTCTTGAATCAAGATTTTTTTGTATTCTAGCAGCTGTGCTATTTTCTACATATGAAGAGGGAATTCTTCTTCAACTATACAAAGAGCAAAAACTTTTCTACAAACGACAGAAAGACTGTTAACTGGTCTGTCAGTTTAGTACTCTGTTCTTTTTAATGCTAAGAATTTCTTTAATGTAATGGCAAGAAGAGACAGACGGTGCTTTAGAGATCTTTGTTTTGTTTGCATGTATACATTTTCCAAATTATTTCTATAATAGTAATAAGTAATAACTTTATTAGTGTTTTTTTTATGATACTCCACTAATTTTATTTAAAGAAACTAACAACAATATCTTATTAAGAAATTCTCTCTTTCATTAGTTAGAATAAAAGAAAGGAAATATTATAAAACACAGGATACTTCAAACCAGTGGCGGCTCCTGCCCAATTACATTGGTGGGGCTCATGACAAGGGGTCTAGCCAGATTTACGAGGTGCGGAGACAATTTTGAAATTTGATAACCATTTAACTCGTTTTACATTCTAAGCACCTACAACTTTTATTAAGTTATACTTATTGATTAATATATTAACATTGCTATAACTAATAGACGTATTATGGTGTGATTTACGAAATGTTGCTAGGTTGGGTAGTTAAGTGATTGCCTATGCTAAAGCGTCGAGTACTCAACGAGTAGTGTGAATCAAGTTTTACTTTTAAAAGTATATTAGGCCACTGTGTATGCACATCAAAGGATCTATAAATGGAAACATTGTGAGAACATTACAAATAAGCCTACAATGCTGCTTCCTAAATCATATAGAATTGTAGTAGCAGCACTGATTAGTCATTTCTCAGCGCATGTGCATGACTACAGGACTCCATCCCAGGCCACCCATAACACGCGCATGAGTGACGTCACTGCACGGTTTTGGCTGTTTCAGCTTATTCCATGCACTAGTCTGGGGCTCTCTGCTGTGAGCCCCGTGCGGAGCTTGCGGCTAATTTCGTGCATCAACTGCTAAATATTTTATAGTTTTAACATTGCTTAAATAATTCTAAGCTCTTCCTAACCTAATTTAAGACAAATGAATATTAATTAAAAATTAATTTTTGTAATTGGGAGGGCTGCGCCCTAGAGCCCTTTTGGACAAACCGCCACTGCTTCAAACTATAAAATGTACAAGGGAGTAGTTCAGTTGGTTTTAAAAGACTTAAACACTTTACTCTTGCTTGGGAGTTATAAATTCATTGATAATAGTTTTATCTTTCTGCTCACTACTTGGAAAATGTAAATAATTTTAAAAAGCATATAATTTAAGTCAGAGGTGTCAAACTCAATTTTACATGGCCGTCAGGGCAATACATTAAATTTAGAATGTGTATGCGGGCCAGATTCAAATATAAAAAAATGCACAGAATTATTATGACATTTTATTTATGTATTTATATAGTATATAATATTTGGTTGTTAAAAATCATTAAAGTTATAAAAGAGGGTAATTATTTTGAGCTCAAGGAGAGATACCTGACTTCTCTGGTCATTAAGGTCAGGTATCATATTCATTGTAATTATTTTAAGAATTGATTGGAGATGTTCATTCGTTAAAACAAAGTCTTGTGCATGTTTGTTCTTATTTATTTTCATGACTGAAAACATCTGCTCACATACATTGGTACTACCAAACATGCAAAATTGCATGCTGTATACTTTTTTTTAATTTCGGGTAGGTATCCAAACTCTTGAAATATTGTGTATAAAATTTAAGAGCGTTAACCTCTTAAAATTTTTCTTTCAAAATACTGTCAGATTGAAGATCTATAAATTTCTTTTGCAAATGAACTGGTACTTGTGATGCTTCAAAATTGATTAGATTGTTGAAAATTGGGAAATCCATTTGATTCATTTTGTGGAAGTCTTCAAAATGATTGTTGAATTCTGTGATCAGATTTTGCAGAAGTTGAGAATGTTGATCCAATTTTTGTTGGTCCACTGTGCCAAATGATTTTAAATGAGGGAAATGATCCAGTTTGATTTTTTACCTGATTTTCCCACAGCCTCAACTTTGTTTTAAAGGCTTGAATACATAAATACATTTGAGTGACAATCAGATTTTTACCCTGTAACTTTACATTCAGATCAGTCAAGTGTTTATTCATATCTATTAAAAAGGCACAGTCATGGTAATAATCAATTGGGTTGCCTTTTTCTAACATAAACGCTCGCATAAGGTCACGTAATGCAAAAAGTCTTTCTAAAACTACTCCTTGACTGAGCCAAAGAAACTTCGGTGAAATAAGGGACATCCAAATCTTGTAAAAACTGCCTGAACTGTTGGTGATTTAGATCTTTGCTCCTTATAAAATTTACTATTTCAATTATAGGTTGCATGACATGGTCCATTTTTAAATGTTTGGATACCAATGATTCTTGATGAATTATACAGTGGAATCCCACAAAATTCTCTGATGTTTTCTGTTTTAATTTAGTTACAACGCCCGAATGTTTGCCAGGCATTGCAGGAGCACCATCCATAGTTGTGATGCAGTTAAGTTCATATTCTGCTATCAAATGCTCAGTTGCAGAATAAATATCATTTGCTGTCATAGTATCTGTCAATGGAACGCACTTTAATAGTTCTAAAGTTATTTCAAAGTTACTGTTAATACCTCGTATAAACAGCAAGTTGAGTTGTATCAAGAGTATCAGTGCTCTCGTCAACAGCCAGTAAAAAGTTTGTAAATTCTTTAATTTTCTCCTTCAGTTGAAGAACCAAATTTTGAAATAAATCATTTATTCTTAAAACAACAGGTTTCTTGACAGCGAAATATTTAGAATTATTGACTTTTGAAATGGAAATGAAACATCAGCAACTTTCAACAAACAGTCTTTAAATACAGCATTTTAAAACTTTTGTAGAGGAATTGAGTGAAGTCTAAAAGCTCTAAAAACATAATTATTTTTTCTGTGTAACATTGCGATCGCTGGTCGTATTGATATGGGGGGGGGCAGATATCTTCGACATGACTGATTTAAGTCATAAATTTTACTTGTAAACCTACTATTGTATTGTCCCCCTTCACCAACTTATCGGGAGTTACCACATCTGTAGTATAAGTCAAAACTAAAAAATTATGTGCATACAGGAAGAAAGGAAGTATTTGAAAAAACGTTTCGTGCAGTAATTTGAGTATTTTATGGTATTTGTAGATGAACATATTTTACTGTGAAAGTATATTGATACAAATTTTGCGTCATAAAATCCTTATTCCTGATCTTGGGTATAAAACAGTAAAGTGTATACAGTCAACTATAAATAATTTTTGAAATTCAATAAAAAAATCTCCATTATTTTACTTTAGAGGAAAGTTGCTTTACAGATGTAAAATATTTAAAATTCTTGTCTTAGTAATTTTTTTCATAAATCTACAAAATTATAAATTTGTAATTCAATAATCACTTTAAAATAAATGATGAGGTTTTGCCAGTCGTCATGTACAATAAAATCCACTAGTTTTATACAGCAAGATAGGCTACTATACCCAAGAACACTGACATAGGTGTCTTATTCAACCAAAAATGTTGACTCAGTATTTTTATTTTAAAAATTTATTTATTTTTTAATTAATATTATAAATTTGGAAGGACGTTACAATATAGCACTTGGCTGTTTTTTTGTGTACTCTCTCCCTATCCATATGAAGGGAATAGCTTAAAGAATACCTACTTCTTTACAGTAGTAACTACCTTATTCTAAATCTCCTGATGTAATCTGGTGTTACTACTTCACTTCCAACCTACTCATTTTTGGTGGACGGTAATGCAGGGTCCTCGCAGAGTAAATAGATTGGGGTTTCCACCTGATCTTCGACACATCATACAGTCAGAATCATCATAGATCTCTCAATTTTGAATTAAAACCTCCTCAGATTTCCATGATCTCTTACCAGATCCACTAAAGTTCTGAGTTGAAACCTAGTTAGGGAGTTCTTTGCTCAAGCCTTGAGAGAATCCTTATAGACCTTCGGACTTGTTAAAGGCCAAAGACACATTCAGTTCTTCCCTGAACTGTCGTGTGTAGTAATATTCTCGCTTTCCTCTTGATGTGACACCTAGCCCTCAGCAACATGCCTTGTATATAGCACCCATGCTTCACTAAGCCATCTGCTCTTTCATTGCCTCACCACCTCAGGGTAGATCCAAATTGTATTGTCTCTCCTAACAATCCCTATTATTACCTTAGTACATAGTCTGATTGAGAACACCTTGGCTTGGGAAACTGAATTATAGTCAAGTACTTGTCTTGGTGTTACATGTTATATATATATATATATATATATATATATATATATATATATATATATATATATATATATATACCATAGTAAAAAGTATAATTTTTATAGATTAAAATATGGAAAATTTTGTTATAAAATGTTGCTCATGCTGATTGTAAGGCTAAAATGAATAAAATTATTTCAAAAATAATAATATGGGAACATAATCTTAGTACAAAATTGAAATTATTACTATTAGGTATAAACAAGTAGGCTATAATAAAGAAAAAATCGCTTGTAATTTTATCAAATGTGAAAATGTTAGAACTATTTTAATATGTTTTCAGGAAAAAGTTACTAAAACCTAGTATCATAAAGGAATGTTTACTGATAAATGAGTTAAAAAAAAACAACTGTAATTGGGTCATAGAAATATGTTTCTGCAAGTTGTCCTTTTTGGTGAACAGCAGGCTTTGGATAGCTGTTGTAACAATACACTTTACGTCTATAATAATGCTTTACAAAGTAAGCCAAATATTGTAATCTTTTGAATTGAAACTACTACCAACTTTTTTAATTTAGGAGTACCACAACAGCAAAATATTTTCTTTTTTGTTCAACAACAAAAACAAATTATAAAAATTAAACTGTATTCTCATTATAGCAATCTATGAGATAAAGAGGAAATGTACTGCCGAAGTTGCATATTAAATTAATTACATTTATATTGCTGTTTATCAGATACAATTTCTTAAATATCGAAATTTTGTTCCTGTTCATGACGAGCTGGTTGTAAATTACAAATTACACTTTTGTTATTACTTGCAACTAGACATTTGTTAACTAAATGTTGTTAATTGTTAACTTACATTTGGAGGAAACGTTTTCGTCTTACGACTTCTTCTGCCTAGTATTTTTGCCGCTAGGAATGCTGCTGTTGTGCTTCCTCGGTACCATTTTTTTGAAAGTTAGAAGTGATGTGATCGAAAAGTATGTGTAATCTGTGCCGTGTTTGTTCATTTAAGATGTCATTATTATGTGTATTGCTATGTCTATATATTTCAAATTGTTCTAGTGTGTTTAATTTATGGCCTTTGTTACATGTGTGGAGGATGCTCATGTTATTTTCCATACTTTTGCATGAGTGTTTAGTGTCCATGAGGTGATTTGCGAAGGTGGATTCAATAGTAGTGTGCAGTGCCCTTTTGTGTTCTTTATATCTTTCGGCAAAAGATCTGCCTGTTTGTCCAATATAGAACTTATTGCAGTTGTTGCATTTTAGTTTGTATACTCCTGGGTTATTGTATGTGTTGGTATTGTTATTAATGCTGTATCTGATAACTGTTTGGTTTTTATTTTTTGTTCTGTAAGCTACATTGTATCCTGCTTTTTTGAATTGGTGTGCCATCTTATTTGTGAGTTTGTTTATGTATGTGAGGGTGATGAATTTGTTTGTGTTCGTGTTTTTGTTGTTACTGTTCTTGTTGAGTATTTTTCTGTGTAGTTTGTCTATTAAATAATTGTCATATCCATTTTTGTGGGCTAAATATTTGATTGTGTTTAGTTCCTCTGTGTAGTTAGTTGTGGACATAGGTATTTTATTTAGTCTGTGTAGTAAATGTTTGAATGCTGCATGTTTATGTTGTATTGGGTGGTTCGATGAATTATGTATCATTGTGTCTGTCATGGTTGGCTTGCGGTATATGTTGAATTCATGTTTGTTTTGATTTTTTGTTATGGTGATGTCTAAAAAATTCAATGTTTTGTTGTTTTCAAATTCTGCAGTGAACTGGATATTTTTGTGTATTTTGTTTATATGTGTTTGAAGTTGTTGGCATTGTCTTATGTTTCCTCGGTATAGTATTATAACATCATCTACATATCTGTGCCAATATATTATCTTATCTGCATGTTTGTTGTTAATTATGATTTTATTCTGTTCTAGTGTTGTAGGAATACTTCTGCTAGAATGCTTGAAATCGGTGAACCGATTGGTAGGCCTTGTTTCTGTATGTAATATTTGTTGTTGTGAGTGAAGTAGTTCTGTTGTGTAATGATGTTCAAAATGTGTATGTTTCTTCTGTGATATTTTCTGGAGTGTTGTTAAGTCTTAGATTGTCTCGTAGACAACTAGACACACACACACAAATATAAAGAACACAATAGATCTAGTAAACAAAATAAAGAACATTGAAATCCCTCATAACTCAACCTTGGCATTGTTTGACATCACAAACCTATATACCAATATCCCAGTCACAGAAACACTATACATATTACGAGACTTAAGTCAGGTGACCCGCAAGGTCCTTTTCGATTGGCCGACAGATGCTATGTGACTTTTCAACTGAAAAAGGTGAGAACCCGTGTTATTTTTAGCGGCAAACTGAAATTAGCCATATTGGTGATAGAAGTCAAGGGATCTGAAAGATGCTTTCTAGTTGGCCGACAGATGCCGCCTGACTTTTCTACCGAAAAAGTGAAAAGCGGGTTATTGAGGCCGTATGTTCGCACAACGAATCCCGACGAAGACGAACTGTTTGATGTGAGATAGCACAGTGAAGATCACGGATACTTCAAGTTTAGGTGTGGGAAGGTTGTTTCGTTGCAAAAGATAGGCCGGAAAATATGTGGGTGGAGGGTTTCGGCCAAGGTAGGTTCGTTTTTAGAGCGAACCAAAATGAACAAACCAAGTCGGTGCAATATCAATTTTGTACCCACCAAAATACCTCCAAGCTAAGCACCTAGGCTGGGTCAGGTAAGTTTAGTTTATTTTGTCAATTTATATTTGCCGTTAAAACTTCAGATTCGTGTCCAGCATGTTCAAATTGACCAAGAATTAAAAAATATTGCCCATCAGAGCGGTAGTCGCTGATCTTGATAATTACCATTTAAGCCTTGGTAAAAGTAAGCCTATAAAAAATAACAAATGAGAAACAACTCCAAAAGTTTAACGAAAGTAATGTTATTTATGAGTGTGGTACAAAACATATTTCTATTTGTAGGCCTATATATTTTCATCCCTAATTTATTAAAACAAGCTATTAAAATTATGTAATTTAATCTCTTTTATGCCCTATATACCATGCATTCCAAAAATAAATGTACAGAATAGTTCAAAATAATGTAGGCCTACATATTAATTTAGTAATGGAGTACAAATTTAAGATAGTTTTGGTAATAAAGGATCAACAATTTGTAAATTATGTAAAACAATGTTAATTTTCAATACTTTATGTTCAACAATCTTTCAGGCGCAGCAAATAACTTAGATAAACTACTGTATACATAAGATTAATGCCATTTTAACACCTTGTTTTTGTGGTAAGTACCATTTTGGAATTCTAGCTTTTTAGAGCTGCAGTTGGCAATTGGCACATGCGCGCTTATTACCGGTACCTGCTGGCAAGCCACAGCAGCGATTTGGATCCATTCATCACTGTTAAAGGTTATTTACGTGTGTTTAAAATACCTCCTGCGATCGAAAATGCCCCCTACTGTGTGATACTTAGTGTGATATGTTTTCTAATGTTAAAGGCGTGAAAGCAGCTGTCATTCATCGTGAGATCTGTGAAGTATACGGAGAAAACGTCTTGAGAGATGGGAGGGCAAGGATATGTGCGAGAGCCTTTAAAGATACAAGAATGTGCATGTCAAGGAACGAAGTCGACGACCTTCGCTCTCACTGGTGACTTGGTGCAAAACGTCGTTAGAAAAGTGAAAAAGGACAAACGCTATACGATTTCATCGTTATTGTATGAGTTTCCTCAAGTGTCAAGAAGTATGATTTTCGAGATTGTGCAGAACGTTTGAACTTCCGAAAGTTATACTCACGCTGGGCTCAGAATATGTTGATACAAGTTCACAAAAACAAACGTTTAGCCAGTTCTCTAATATTCCTTTAGAGCGGTACTATTTCCTTACCATACCATCACAAATTACGTTTTCCCGTACTTTTTTTAACTATGAATGTCAGCTGTGATGAGTGTCACGCCTTTAACATTAAGAAAACATATCACACTGCGTATTTCACAGTCGGCGGCATTTTTTATGGCAATAGGCTTTTTAAACACACGTAAACTACCTTTAACATTGACGAATGGATCCAAAATGGCGGCTATAGCTTGCCAACAAATATCGTCATACAGCGCGCATGCGCCGATTGGCGGCCGCAGCTCTAAAGCGGTGGATATCCAAAATGGTACTTACTTTAAAAGCATGTCTCGTACTACAGCTTAAGAAACGCCCGTCCTCATTCAGCACAAAGATGACTAATTTGTAACCTACATATTTTTGTGGATATGAACGTATAGGACTATAAGGCTAAGCGCGTACTAGGACGGCACGGCACGAACGGAATTTTTAAAGCGGGTACGCCTAGTAGAGGGTAACTCTCGCTATCCGCACATTTGATTGCTGCGTGTCTGATGTAAATAGTTTTATTTGAGGTGATGAATATTTTTATTTTCAGATATTTGCTGTAAATAAATGGTCTTATTTCAGCAGATTAGTTTTTATTACTCGCAGAGATCATATATATATATATATATATATATATATATATATATATATATATATATATATATATAGGCCTATATATATAAATGAAAACTTGTATGTATGTATGTATTACCAAACCACTGAACAGAAGGTAACGAAATTTGGAGGGATTGTTTAACATATTTCCAGAATGGTTCGTGTGCAGTTTGGTGTAGATCCATCTACAGGTCTTAGATTCCGCCCCAGAGGCTTAGAATGGTTCAATGCACAGCCTTCCATAAATATAATGTTTAATTGTGTATCCATACTAATGTTACCTAATTAATCTCTCTCTCTCTCTCTCTCTCTCTCTCTCTCTCTCTCTATATATATATATATATATATATATATATATATATATATATATATATATATATATATATATATATATATATATCGTATTCAGGAGGCTCAGGGTCACGTAATCCCCCAAACAATTAATTTTAGCAGAAAAATAATAACCCATAAAACCTATCATATATATAAAAATGAATGTAAGTATGTATGAGCCTTATGCGTTACTATACCACTGATCCGATCGCTGTGAAACTTTGGGGGAAAGGTTGAGTACATTCTTGGGAAGGTTTTTGAGATAGCATGTCTAAGGGGCGTTAGGGGGAACAGGGGCACGTAAATATTATTTTCTATCTCATCTCATTCTAACACAATTCATTGAATTCATTCCAAATATTGGTTGCTTAGCAACACTCAACAAATTAAAATTATTTGGACTTAATTTTGAAAATTCATGCTTTTCACATTAACCTGTATTTGGGTTGCTCACACGTTGAAAAAACTCTGATTTATTTGTGTATGCACCAGAGAGAAAAACCAAAAATATAGCATATCCGAGTGCACTTCAATAAATACCTTTTAATTAAGGACTTTTAATGCCACACCTCTCTCAATCGACTACTACAAGTTCAGTTATTATGTCAATAAAATACTAAACTAAGTTCGCGCTAATGTTAACACGCCATTCATTTACTTTTAGGCGGTACAAAGCTCGCTGGGTCAGCCAGTTGTTAAATAAAAGAGGTAGACCTGCGAGTCAGGTACAACTATTTATTTATACAGACAACGTTTCAATAACAGGTAAGTTATCGTCTTCAGACCTACAATTAAAAATAACAACAATAATAACACTAGTTCAGAATTAAATACAGCACAGTGAAATTGCTATAAATAATAAAGCAATACATATACCAATAAATGTGTAATGTCGGAAAGAATTTTTATAAAAAGTATTATTGACATATTATTACAAACTATTACATGCTTAATTGTATAAAACACATGAAAAAACCCCTAACCCCTACTACATGTACAATCTACTACTACATTGTAGGCTACCTGTAGTAGTGGTTAGGGGGTTTTCATGTGTTTTATACAATTAAACATGTAATAGTTTGTAATATTTATGTTAATAATGTTAAAAATAATCTGACGTTATCCATTTATTGGTACATGTATTGTTTTATAATTATATAGATTTCATTGTGATGTGTTTATTTGTGAACTAGTGATATTATTGTTATTTTTAATTATGTACTTATGTATTGTAGCCCTGAAGACTATAACGCACCCGTTATTGAAACGTTGCCTGTATAAATAAATAGTTGAATTTTGTAGTCCATTACGTTCGGTGAATCTTATTAATCACTTAAACAATAGTTTATGACTATCCGAACTTTAACTTTTGTAAATTTGTTAAAACTTACTGAGACAGAACGTCTTCGAGATGACACTGATGAAGATCGGTATAAAGCGATCGAAAACGTTCTGTCTCAGTAAGTTTTAACAAATTTAAAGTTCTGATAGTCATAAACTATTGTTTAAGTGATTAATAAATAGTTGTATCTGACTCGCAAGTCAACCGCTTTTATTTAACACATTAGTTTGTAGTGTCATAGATTTGCTATAAATAATCTTATTATTTGAGCTGAAGAGTTTTTAGTTTCACAGATTTGCTGTAAATAGTCTCATTTTAAGCAGATAAGCTTTTTGCTTTACATATTCGCTGTAAATAATGTTATTTGAACGGATGAGATTTTAGAGTTTCTTTTAATACGCTAAACGTACTATTTATGTATAAACAAGATGTATAAAGTTTTCCAGGTTTAGTACAATTTCAAAACCTGTATGCAGAATGAAATAGTAGGCAACATTGATGAGTTTTGGTAAAAAATAAATGTTTCATTTTATGCCGATGAATCATCCGTTCGGAAATGTCCTGAAGTTCTTCATCTCTGATTTTTTAAAATGGCGAAAGGCCCGGGAACCTTGGCCGGCCGGCTGTACCGGCAAAGTGAGCGCATACACATTTGTTTCAAGGTTATTCATGTTTTTAAATTGCCGTGACGCAATAGTGCTCGCGAAGCTTAAATGTAAACTAATAACTCAAATTTAAGGTGGACACAAAACGAAATCATTGTTTAGGCCTATGTACAGTACTTTACTTTTTGAAAGAATCGTGTAATACTTAAAGAGTGTTTTGAGTTTTTTCTTCAAAAAGCCTTTCTAATATGCAGTCCCTACTTATTCTTAAATTTCATTGAATTAATACAGTGCGAAATTAATTTAATTTATATTTATATCAATATAAATAAATAAATATAAGTTATATAAACATTTTATGTGAACATTTCATAATTAAATGCGTGCTAGGAAGATTCCTGCTTACGCAGCTTTAGTATTATATAGGTGTGAGAACAGAGCCCCGGCAGTGTGTAAGTCGCCTCTGTATCGCACAGACGTTTTCCACTCCGATTGAGTGCATATCAATTGTATTGTTTTATTAAGTAAAATTTATGTAACAGTTTTCTAAATTAATTGTTTATTAAATTCAAAGGTTTGTAAAAATAAAAATCATTTTTAAAAACCTTTCTTGCTTAATATAAAACGTAACTGGCGCAGTCGGTAGGACACCTCAAGGAAGTTAGCGAATATAACGTCCGTCGGTTTTAACCGTTAATTGAGGAAACTTTAAGTAGAGTGAATATCTACAACCACTTAATAGAGCGCATATCTATTAAGAACACGAGCGAATATCGTGTAGGTGAAAAGTGAAAAGTGAAAGTTGTTCAAATGAGCAAAGTATTTTGGATCAACTTGTAAGTAGATCTTAAGATATAGAATTAAGAAAAAGTAGAGTAAATACTTTTTAATTTTATATAATTGATTTTTAATTTTATTATTTTAAAGAAAATAATATTTTAAAATGGCAACGCCAACATTAAAGAAGGAATATCTAGATATGATTCCTGAGTGTAGTGGAGAGCCCACTATGCTCCACAGATTTATTTCTATATGTGACAAAGTAGTAAATAAGTTTTATGTAAGCGAAAATCCAGAGGATTTTCAAAATGAATATTTATTTTCTTCTATACTAGCTAAACTAAAAGGCCAAGCATTGGAAATGGTTGTAAACTCAAATTCATATAATTGGTATGAGGTTAAAAAAGTATTATTAACCAGCTATTCAGACAAAAGAGATTGTTTTACCTTAAATTTAGAAATGGCTGAGTTAAAACAAGAGAATAACGAATCACCTTTTAAATTTTATGAAAGAATTCAAAAACTATTAAATTTACAGATTTCATTTTTTGTTAATAAAGAGCCACAAAGACAATTGGCCAAAGATGTTTTAATAGAATATGTACAGAAACTAGGGTTAAGAGTTCTCCTTAGAGGTTTACATGAACCTGTAGGATCGCTAATGCGAACAAAAAATCCAGATTCTCTTAGCGAAGCACTTAATATGCTTACTAACGATTTTCAATTTAAAAATAACAAATTATTTCAAAATGTTAAACAGAACATTCCACCTAGGGCCCCACAATACCCGCCTATTCGCAAACCCCTTCCTAACAAACAAACCTTCCAAAATTATAGGCCCAACTACCAAAATAATCCTAACCAATTTACTAAACCTAACTCATACGTACAGCAAAATCAACAACCGAGACAGTCTAACAACTACACACCATTAAAAGTTCATCAAAAATTTGAACCAGAACCAATGAGCCTTTCCACACGTCAAACAGGGAACACAATTAGACAAAATAGACTTTAACAGATGACAGGGAAACCAATAGAGGAGGAAAATTACGATCAAACTATGAATCGATTGACTGAACAAATGACCAACTCTTATTTGACCGAACAAACAGATTATGAACCGCAAGAGGACCCTGACAGCTACATAGACTTTGACGATTCCACGCAAGAGGAAAACGCATGCGGATTCACTCAAGAGGACAATCATACCCAAAATCATTTTTTAGGACTAACCACATTAAAAAGACATTTTCCATAATGCATATAGAAGACGACACAAACGAACTACCGTACATCCACGATCCCAAGACAAATTTAAAGATGCTGATTGACACTGGAAGCACGAGATCATTTATTAAAAAATCAATAGCTTTCCAATTTTTCAAAAACACTCTAAAACAAGAACAATTTGAAGTGAGTACAGCTCATGGAGTATCAAAAGAAAAATACAGTTGTACGCTACCACTTTTAGGAAAAGAAACAACCAAATTCTATTTATTTGATTTCCATAAAGATTTTGACTTACTCCTTGGATTAGATAACATAAAAGAATTAAAAATTAATTTACATTTTGTGAATGATAAATTAATATTTCGCAATAAGCAAATGCAGATTAAATATTTTAACACAGAAGAACAAAATAATAATAATAATAATAATAATAATAATAATAATAATAATAAATGTCAGGAACAGAAAGCAAAAAAGGGAACAAGTTATGTTATACAAGCCCGCGCTAGCCAAACGATTAAATTTAGAATACAAAATATTCAAGATGGAGAAGGACTCTTACCATACAAAAACTTAAATGGATTAGAAATTCCGCAGTGTATAGTCTCAGTACACAAGGGAGAAGCCTACTGCCCTATAATAAACAACACAGAAGTAAATGTAGAATTAACAGTAAATGAACCATTAGAATTAAAATCTTTAGAAGAATACAATATCCTTAGACCTGATGCAATGCAAATGAACGCTAATTTCAATTTATTAGATTATAAACAAAAAAATTCGAGAAGAAAAAATTTAGATTTATCAAAATTTAGAATGGAACATATGAACTCGGAAGAAAAATCCGCTATAACAAGTTTAATAAAAGATTATGCAGATTTATTCCATATTGAGGGAAACGATTTAACTTTTACCAACCAAATAAAACATGTTATTAGGACTACTGATGAAATTCCCGTATACTCCAGAAATTATAGATATCCAGAGACTTACAAGAACGAAATTAATAAACAAACTGAGGACATGCTTGAACAAGGAATTATTAGACCTTCAAATTCTCCATGGAACTCTCCTGTCTGGATTGTACCCAAAAAACAAGACGCTTCTGGCAAAAGAAAATTTCGATTAGTAATAGATTTTAGAGGATTAAACAAGAAAACAATTGACGATAAATTTCCCTTGCCAAACATTACCGACATATTAGATAAATTAGGACGATCTCAGTATTTTACAACTTTAGATTTAGCCTCAGGATTTCACCAAGTAGAAATGGATAAAAATAGCATAGAAAAAACAGCGTTTTCAACAGAAACGGGACACTACGAATTTTTAAGAATGCCCTTTGGACTAAAGAATAGCCCCCCTACATTCCAAAGAATTATGAATAATATTCTGGGAGGCATCCAAAATGAAACATGTTTAGTTTATTTAGACGACATTATAATTTACTCCACTAGCCTCCAAGAACATATACAAAGACTTAAAGAAGTATTCGACAGATTACGCAAAGCCAACTTTAAAGTACAGCTGGATAAAACAGAATTTTTAAGAAAAGAAGTAGCGTATCTAGGGCATGTTGTTACACCGGAAGGCGTAAAACCTAACCCAGCAAAGATTTTGGCAATCAAAAACTATCCAATACCCAAAACCACCAAACAAATTAAAGGATTTTTAGGACTAATAGGCTATTATCGAAAATTTATTAAAAACTTCGCCAAGATAACAAAACCCTTTACTAACTGTTTAAAGAAAAATGCAAAAATAAACATAGAAAATCCAGACTTCATAGAATGTTTTGAAACATGTAAAAATATACTGACTAATGAGCCCCTTCTACAATACCCAGATTTTGAAAAGGAGTTTACTCTAACAACAGACGCTAGTAATTTTGCACTAGGAGCAATTTTAAGCCAGGACAAAAATGGAAAGGACCTTCCTATAGCGTATGCCAGCAGAACTTTAAACGACAGCGAAACTAATTACTCCGCGATTGAAAAGGAATTACTAGCAATCGTATGGGCCACTAAACACTTCAGGCCTTATTTATTTGGAAGAAAATTTAAAATTTATACAGACCATAAACCTTTACAATGGTTATTTTCAGTTAAAGAACCAAATTCCAAGCTTTTAAGATGGAGATTAAAATTAGAAGAATATGATTATGACATAAGATACAAAAAAGGCAAATTAAACCAAAATGCCGATGCTTTGTCTAGAATACTATTGAACGTTACTGATAAAAGGTCAACAAACACCCAACACACTGTAGAACCAGACCTTGAATTATCTCCAGCGAACTTACTGAGTCGTTACTTCCCGGAATTGAATGAAGATAATGAGTCTATGGTCGTACAACTCGACGCAACAGATAATGCCAACTTAGAGTACGATCAAGAAAGTGACAGTCAAACCGTGCATTTCAACTTCGAAGGGAACACCCAAATTGAAATACCAATTTCCGACGAGCCTGTAAACTTTGGGAAAAATCAAGTATTTTTATCATTAGTAAAATATGAGCCGAAGAAAGTAAAAATTATAAAACTATTTGAAACTTCAAGAACCCGTTTAATAGTCGAAATATCAGAAAATAATTTTAAAGAGGACATAGTTAATTTTGTAAAATCATATTTGGTACCAAAAATAAAATATAATCTATATTTTGAAGACGATTTTTATGAGAGATTTGCATCATGCATAGCCAAAAATTTCAAACAAACTGAACTAAATTTAGTTAAGTGTAATAAAAAACTCTTAGACCTAACTTCGGAAGAAGATACCCTAGAAACAATAAGTAATTATCATGTTAGCAAAACCAATCACCGAGGGATACAGGAAACATACGAACAAATTAAGCGAAGATATTATTGGCCTAATTTAAAATCACTAATCCAAAATTTCATAAATCAGTGTGACATACGTCAAAGAACCAAATATGACAGAATTCCCTTACAACTAGAGGTGAACTTGACACCTACAGCTGCAAGGCCTTTCCAGATAATTCACATCGACACTATCTCTTTAGAGAAGAATGCGTTTATCAGCATTGTCGACAGTTTCACAAAGTATGCTCAAGCTTATCGCTTGGGAAGCTCTCAAGCTACAGAGATTGCAGACAAGTTATTAGATTACTTTGCGCAGTTCTGCTTACCAACAGTTATTATCTCAGACAATGGAACGGAGTTTAATAACAGAATTGTGAAGGAGATATTAGACCTGCATAAAATCAAAATTCATTTTATCAGTACACAAAACCCCCAATCAAACGGATTATGTGAAAGATTTCATTCCACCTTAATAGAACACATAAGGCTGTTAAATAATCAAATCGAATTTAAAAAAGACAGTATAATTAAGAAAATCAAATATGCTATAATTGCCTACAACAATAGCATACATTCAGTCACAAAATTAACGCCGTGCGAAGTCTTATTTGGACACATAAATTCAAACAATTTATTAGATATAGATTTAGACAAACAAATTGTAAATGACTACGTTTTAAACCATAAAGAAAAGACAAAAATACTTTACGAAGTCATTAGGGATAGCAATCAAAGAATTAAAGAAAAAGTTTTAGAAAAAAGGAATGTAAACAAGGAACCACTTCCAGAAATACCATCTGAAGTTTATATAAAATCAGTTCAGAAGCAAAGCAAAACTAAAAACAGATATAGCAAGGAAGAAATAGCTTCGATAGATAAAGAAAGAAAAACTGGAAAAATAAAGCCTAGACATCATAACACAAAAGACAAAATACATTTGTCGAAAATTAAAAGGCCTAAGAAGATAAAAAATGTAATTAATGACCAAAATCCTTCTTGTTCATATTCAACACAATCAAATTAAAATCCCAACCATACCTTTGTCCACTAATTCTATACAAGAAACTTTATTAAACCTTTAAACAACATTGTTTTATTAATTGTATGTGTTACAAACTGTTGTAATTTATTAAATGATATGTAACTAATTATGATAATAAATATTGTTAATTATTTGAAATATGTTAATCACAAAAAGAATTGTAATTGAAGAAAATTAGAAACTATACTCTTAAAGAGATAACAAAACAAAAAAGAATTCTTATAAACTGACTAGAATCCTTATCAAATCTATAACAGGCAAGTTGAATGTAAATGATGGTAAAAAATTATGAAAAATTATATAAAACTTTTATTGTAATCAATGTAAATTTTGTAGAACAAAAATTAGATTCTGATAACAATTGTATATGTTATAAACATTTTGTATATATCCTATGATAGAAAAGACTCATTATAAATTGTATTAATCAATTCCAAATACTTTTGCTCAGTTGAATTATAATGAACAGAAAATTAGACTGTAAAATGCCCATCATCAAAAACAATAACGCCTACAAACTACGAGGATACTGCGTTGGAAATCGCAGACAACCCATTTAACTGGATCTTGGAAATCAACCTTTGCCTGGTGACTTTCTCCAGTGAAGAGGACTTCAACCCATGCCGAAAATTGCCCTTTACGGAGGCCTATTCAGCAGCTTATATACTTCGCCCTCGTCAGGAAGAAGAAGAAAACTTCAACCAACGCCGAAACTTCGCCAACCCCCGAAGTTTTCTTTAGGGATGGAGGAGTTATATAAACATTTTATGTGAACATTTCATAATTAAATGCGTGCTAGGAAGATTCCTGCTTACGCAGCTTTAGTATTATATAGGTGTGAGAACAGAGCCCCGGCAGTGTGTAAGTCGCCTCTGTATCGCACAGACGTTTTCCACTCCGATTGAGTGCATATCAATTGTATTGTTTTATTAAGTAAAATTTATGTAACAGTTTTCTAAATTAATTGTTTATTAAATTCAAAGGTTTGTAAAAATAAAAATCATTTTTAAAAACGTTTCTTGCTTAATATAAAACGTAACTTATATATATATATATATATATATATATATATATATATATATATATATATATATATATATATACAGTAAACTCTCGATTATCCGTTGGCGGTGTAACCGGTTTGCGGATTATCCGGGGTCTGCCATTGTTTTACATATATCCAGTTTTTATTCCAATCAGATTCATGTGTTTAAATTTCCAAACGGTGAATTACGGCGTAAATACATATAAAGCTTAATAGAAGTTAAGATGAAGGGAATAGATATGTAAATATGTACGTACTAAGTTTTACATTGAAAGGGAAGCATCACGACGCGGGCCAGCAAAATAAAAGGGTGAGCAGACTACTGTATATAAGAGACAATGGCAAAATGCTTGGACGCCCGAAAACATAATGCGTATCATAAGATTGTAAACAAATGTCAGCTAATCTCGGCATAAATAGTCTAGGACGTGACATATGCATTATCCATGACTGTCATATACATTATCGATCTTTATGGCTTTGTGACACAAGGAAACAATGTGCGACAAAATGGTTAGATCTCACATTAAAGCTAAAATTAATGCTCTCTCAAAAAAAAACCAATGAAAGTGACAGATTTTTGTTGTATTTTTTGTAAAGGAAATTAAATATGTACATACATACTTACTTTTGACATATACTTATGTACTTATTGTAAATAGTTAGACTTATGAATGTACATGTTATAATACATCGACATTTTAAATTATTTTCTGTAGTCTATTTATTTTGTCCTCTGAAGATTATTTGTGAATTGCATTAACCGGGGTCATTATTTGTGTAACTTATGGTATAATAATCGATTATCGATCGTTTTGCGCATCGTCTTTGTTCATAGCGGATTATCCGCTGAATTCGTTATCAGGCGTTGCCGGGCCACCCTATTCCACGGATAATCGGGAGTTTACTGTATATATATATATATATATATATATATATATATATATATATATATATATATATAAAATACGTTTTCTTGTTTAATAATTTAAAACAACACAGGTTATTCAAATACAAGTATATTTATTATTTTATATCCAAAGCTTTTCGTTGGCAAACAGTACCAACATAGCTATTAGTAAACTAAACACAAGCTTACAAGAAAATACCATAATCGAAGCAGCTTATGAAATTAAAAAATTGATTAAAAAATTACAGTTAATAAAACACATAAGAAACAATATTCAGAAATTAAAGATTTAAAACAAAAATTACAAACTAATAATCTTATTACAGTAAAGGCAGATAAAAGTAATGCTATTGTCATTATTGATAAAAATGAGCACATAACAAAAACAGAAAAATACATAAATGATAATCAATTTTGTCAAATATATAAAGATCCCACAAATAAATTTCAAAATAAAATTAAAAATATTATAAAATCTTCATATAAATTATTCAATAAAAATAAAATTAGCAACTATATAAATGATAATCCAAAAATTCCAATATTGAATGGACTTGTGAAATTACATAAAATAGATAAACCAATAAGACCATTAATAAATTTTATAAATGCTCCATCTTATAAAATATCAAAGGTTATGGTAAATATTCTTAAAAATAAAACAGAACTAAATAATAATCATACTATAATAAATTCTATTAATCTTATTGAAAAACTAAATGCAATTAAAATTAATGAAAATAAAAAATTAATATCATTAGATATAAAAAATATGTATACAACATACCTATAAATGAAACTCTTGAAATTATAAAATCTAAATTGGAACACGAGAAAGATAAAAAATTAACATTAGAAATTTTAAATACACTCAAAATAATATTAAATCAAAATTATTTTTCATATAATGACAAAATTTATAAACAAGAAGATGGCCTTGCTATGGGCTCGCCATTATCAAATATATTACCTGAAATATTTTTACAACAATTAGATAATAAAATAAATGAAATTATAAAAATATATGATAAAAATGGTTATTGGGTTCGTTATGTAGATGATGGAATGTATATATCAAACAATAATAATATAAATTTAACAAATATTTTGGATAAAATAAATAAAATTAATAATAAAATCAAATTTACTTGTGAAATTGAAACAAATAACAAAATACATTTTCTAGATTTAACAATAATAAGAAAAAATGAAAAATTTGAATATATGATATACCGTAAACCAACTTTGACAAACCAAATTATACCAAATAAATCTAATCATCCATATAATCAAAAAATGGCTGCTTTATATAACTTATTATATAGAATGCATAACATACCCATGAATGAAGAAAATAAAATAAGAGAAAAAAACATAATTTATCAAATTGCATTAGAAAACGGTTATAAAAAGAAAACTGTTGACAAACTTAATTATAATATTTTTAATAAACAAAATAATAATTTAATTTGCAATAATAATAATAATAATACAATATGGACTTCATTTTTATTTATAGGCCATGAAATAAAATATATCACCAAATTATTTAAAAATACAAATATCAAAATTGCATACAAAACTAATAACAAAATAATAAACATAATAAATAACAATAATAAAACAATTAATATGCATGAAAAATGAGGTGTTTATAAATTAGAATGCAAAAATTGTAATAAAGCTTATATAGGTCAAACAAAGAAAAAATTAAAAGAAAGATATAAAGAACATTTAAATGCCTATATTAATCCAGAAATATATAAATCAAATTTCGCAAATCATTGTATTAATAATAAGCACCAATTTCCAAATATAGAAAATATGAGACTTATAAAAGAAATTAATAAGGGATTAAGAATGAATATATATGAAGCATTCGAAATATATAGACACAATAATAATAACAAATTAATAAAAGAACAAATACAAATACATTCTAAATTTGATACTATATTCAATGACTATAATGTTACAGCAACAAAATAAATTTGGCAATTTGTATAAATTTATTCTAACAATTCTATTCTGTTTCTAATTAAACATATGTTTTAGGCCTATAGCTTACATTATTGTAATTTTCATTCCTGATGATGTTGGTACTGTTTGCCAACGAAAAGCTTTGGATAAAAATAATAAATATTCTTATATTTGAATAACCTGTGTTGTTTTAAAATATATATATATATATATATATATATATATATATATATATATATATATATATATATTAATGTTTGTAAGTATGTATGTATGAGGCTTATGCGTTACTAAACCACTGATCCGATCGCCATGAAACTTTGGGAAATTGTTGAGTACATTCCTCGAAAAGTTTCTGGTGACATAATTTTTCCTAACCTGTAATTTTCAAGTGCCAAAATAGTATAAAATATGACTTTCTGTCTTATCTAAAGACATTTCATTGAATTCATTCTAAAATTTTGTTGTTAGGCAACACTTAAAAATCTAAAATTATTTTCCAACACATTTCAAATAATATACAAAAAATATTGTATATCCGAGTGCACTTCAATAAATAACATTCGATTAAGAACTTTTATTGTCACATCTTTCTCGATCTACTATTATATGTTCAGCTATTATTATGTTGATAAAATACTAAATTAAATTTAGCTAATGTTAACACGCCATTCATTGACGTTTAGGCGATACGAAGTTCGCCAGGTCAGCTAATACATATATATATAAATTAATGTTTGTATGTATGAGCCTTATGCGTTACTAAACCACTGATCCGATCACCATGAAACATTGGGAAATTGATGACTACATTCCTGGGAAGGTTTCTGGCGTCATAATGTTTTCCACGTGTAATTTTGAAGTGCCAAAATAGCATCAAATATGACTATATTTTAAAACATTTAATTGAATTCATTCTAAATTTTGATTGCTAGGCAACACTCAACAATCTAAAATTATTTTCCAACACATTTCAAACAACATTAAACAAAATATTGTAAATCCGAATGCACTTTAATAAATAACATACAATCAAAAACCTTTACTGTCACACTTTTCTTGATCGACTACTATAAGTTCAGCTATTATTATGTTAATAAAATACTAAATTAAGTTTAACTAATGTTAACATGCCATTCATTGACTTTTACGAAGTTCGCTGGGTCAGCTAGTTTTTAATATAATAAGAAATATAGGCCTACTAAGAACGCCAAGTAAATCTTGTATAGTATATACTAAGTATTGCTTACTAAGCATGTTGTTTCGTAATGTAATACCTAAGAACATATGTAAAGTTTTAAAATGTTTTACTTCTTTAGAGAAAAATAGGTAACTCTGGTCGCGTTCTTGGAAAATGGTACGACGGCTTATTATATTACAAGACACTTTATGAAGAAAATTTTGTGTCGTTCATTGGTTTTATTCTACATACGTGTAGTTAATATACAAGACACGTCAGTCAGAAGGACAATGCAAAGCCACTGAGAGAGTTGGCAATTTAATCAATATTAACAGATTGATTCACACAATGTGGTAGCTAATGTAGAACTAATTGCAGTGGCTTAGAGGAGTCGCTCGGGGTTCCGACTGGAGAAATTAATTCAGAGTCGGAAAATCACGCAGTTCGCAATTAAAAATAATCGCATAAACAATGGAAACTGATAAATCGGAGAGCCAAATTACCTTGAGATTTTTCCAGGTTTATTTTTACTTAGAGTTTAATGATGTGATTTCTTTTAAAACACGCAGATTTAATTTTTAAAAAATACGGTCAATTTTATGGTCAGTTGAATTTTTTCACAAGTTTTGGAGGAAATAAATAAATGGCCAAAAGAATTTCTTGAACTTTTGGTAAAACAAAAACGATCTTATAGGCTTAAAAAATTATGTTAAATAATTTTTAATTTGGGTAGTGCTTAAGATCAGGTTTTTAGTAATGTTTATAAAGACAACACTACATTTCAACCAAATTTTCAATGCTATAAATATTCATCGAACGCTCTATTAAAGATGACTTAGAAAACATCCAGTCCGCAGGGGAGGTGCAAACCATACACCTACTGAAAGGGATTTGGGGACAATCGCGGTATCCCTGTTAAACAACACTACTGACAACATTTTTCCATAACCATATTAACAGATGCACATATTAAAGTCACTTTCACAATCATACACATTCGAAAATAGTGGATTTACCCGGATGCGGATAAGTATGGATTGGTGGAGAGTAGGTTTAGCGACCCTGCCTGTGCGAGCCATATTGCTCATACACTATTAAGAGAACCATTATACCTTATTATTGTCCTATTTTATTTCACATATCCTTCCTGTTCCTTTTTTGTAAAGGGGGGTGTAACTTTAAACAGCTCTTTATGAACCCGGTAAAGAGTAGGTCTCCTTCAGACTATTGTACTCAGCTCCGGTGGTCCAAGACAATTATTATCCATAAACTCTGCTGTTATGTCCTTACCTTAATACTATCTACTATTCACACTCCTTAATTTAGTTCCGTCGATTGATTTACAGTTTATTGGTTAATAAATTGTGAGCAAACTTAGAAATTTAAAAAAACTATAGGCAGTCGTGGGACTGACCGACAGAAATAGTTGTTTCTAACTAATAGGCGTTCCTAACAGAGTATAATAATATATTGAAAAAATCTGACTTTATTGTTATATTTTGTTAACAAGTAAAGTTTTTTCTCGAAGGAACGAAGAAAATATTGTAAATTTTTTAATAAAAATATGACATCCAAATTCTTTAGACTAAATATTTTTTGAATTAATTTTTACATAATTTTGCAAGCTGAAGATGCAAAACATACATTGTCAGGCCTCATTTTTAAAAATAATTAGTAGAACTGAATTACAGAAGTAAGTATTTATTTGAAGAATGTAAGCAATAGAAGTTTTAATAGAATCTATTTAATGTAGTTAATAAAAAACTTTTGTTAGATGTTAAAAAATGTACCGAATAAAAATTGTGTCCAACGAATTCAATTGAAATCAGTTTTAAAAAAGTGTCAGACGCGCAAAAGTTAGTTTTAATTTCAAAATTATATGACTTATTGTCATTATGTTTAACTAGGGGCTCGTAGATGCTATTGCTGCTTCTTATTTATTACATTTATAGCAAATTAAATACTCACTGTTACATACCTCTTAATAGTTTAAATGCTGCAATAATAATGGGATTTAAATACTAAAACATTTTATGCTAGGGAGAATAGAGGTCTGAGGTATACTTATAAATCTAGCCTTGCACCTTAAAAGTATAGGACCTAGAGACAATTATTTCTTTGATACATGCTTTAAATGATGCAAAATCTATGGTTCCGTTATATTATTCGATTTTCTCAATGTGTCAACTGTTTAACATTAAATGTTGCAATTCTAGGTTTCTTCTGGGCTGTGGTAGTAATACCAGTCCATTGTTACAACATAAGTTAAAGTGTGGTCTTACTAACTCACCGGGAAAATGAATTGCATTACAATACTGGCAGCTTTAGTCAAGCCTGGCAACACTATTCTGAATCACATAATTTTCATTGTTTAGAGATCGCCTAAAATTGTGGATATGTTCATCAGCTCCTTCTCCTACATTGTAAATGATCCTTAACGCTTTCTCTGCTGCAGTCCATTCCTAAATAATTGAGTACGAACTCGCTGTCTTCCTCCATTGCAATTCATTTCAACATTTTCATACACACAGAACACTAAAATTAACAAACTTAAGCAATAAATTGCGCAATGTTCTTGTAAATTATACTTAACCATTATTTCTACTTGGACCAATTTCCAAAAATTTTACAATAACTCACAGCCTTCCTTTATTAGATACATTTCAACACTCCAATTACACACAACAATATAAATAAAATAAATTCATATAACCTGTTTATATCAGCTGATTTTATCACCATTTGGTATATTTATTATTCACCTTCCAGCATATAGGGTTTACTTATCAATAAACTTACTTTAGTGAAATTCCCATTAGAAAATCCATTGGATCTATCCTATTAAGACCAGTGGGGTGAAGCTCAAGTAATGCTTGACATGTTTGATAGTTTTCCACCGTCTTTAGCCTAGCCCTCTAGCTTTAAAATAAATCTAATTAACTATTTTATCTTGGTCTTTGCTCGAGAAATTTCTTTGGGACAGAATCGCTTCCGGAATTAAATATATAGATTGATTATAGTAACGTTTACGGAAATATAAATATATTAATATATTTACTTTCAATCATTTATGAATATATTATTTAACTGATAAAAATATTTAATAATAACATTATAGCTTAATAATGTACAATAAATAGAGCAACATAAACTACGTTTTGAAAGGCAGTGCTATAACATAACCTCTAGCGTAAAATCAGCTGTTGTATGAAATCATATGTTATGACTTAATTTAAGGGAAAATATGAAAAACGTCTCGTGATGGGTACAAGCCGAAGATTTTTCTGCGTGTAAAATATATATACAGTCAGGCCTGCCGTAAGAAATAGTCATTTCAAGAAGCTTATTAACGTTGAAAACATTTGATTTGCTAAAAATGTCTTTCGTATTCTAAAATTAACGACGCTTTGTAAATCGGTTTTTATGAAGTGAATACTTGAATACGTTCTTGTTTTTAATTATATAATCTACATTGCTCATAAAACTTTACGCCTCTTATAATGTGTATTAAAATCGTAACTAATCCACGTTTGTTTTCCTTCAATTGTCTATTTAATAATTACGAAAGCCTTGCCTCATCAAAATTCGTTGTTTATCAGTGAATCAAAAGTTAGTTGTAAATGTAAAAATATTTTGTCAACTTCTTGTGGCCTAAACGAGGTCATTTTATAGACGCGCGTGTCTGCCCTGAGGCAACGCCCTCGTAATCAAAATGAAACTTTTATTATCTTTTTTGTCCGAACATACGGGAAAAGTTTAGCAAATTAGAAAACCTAAAATTACAGTTGCCAACGTATGAACGTAGAGGGATTAAAAGTAAAAAGATCCAGTAAAATCGTAAAAATCGAACAGTTTTAAAACTATTTTAACCTATTACTCTCCTATAAATAATTTAAAATTTCATGTAGGCCTATCTGTTTAGTTTTGACATACATGTCATAAAATCCTGAAAAAATTACAGTCATTTTTTACTTTGGTTTGATAAGAAAACAGTTTACTTGGAAGAAAACGTAGTTAGTTTACTTAGTTAATAACTTAAATTAGAAAATAAAAAAGCATTTTCTAAGTCATAGATTTTAGTTTTCCCTCTATGTTACATTTAAAAATACCATAATAATAAGCTTTTAAATTCCACAAAAACCCCTAACGTTACTTTTATGAATCTGTGATCACCATTATTATTAGATTACGTATCTCTGAGCCATCCTCTAAACTTCATATAATAATCCATCCAAAGCGTATAAGCTATTAATGTAGTGTTGAATTGGGTAATGAAGTAGTAAATCCTGGTTTAGCATGCACTAGAGAGCGTAATTAATATGAACATAAACAGTCGATATAATTAGACGCTTAGTGCACTGTTTCTGTTCAACTTCACTGTATTCGATAATTATTTGCATATTAGGGTTTATTTGATTAAATTATATAAATGTATCACGTTTTTAACTACAGTTCTAAATGTTTACTTCTACCAACGCAAACATTCATTTAAAATCTAATTGTTACAAGACTTTTTTTGTAATCGTCTCATGTTTCTGATTATTAAAGTATTTTAAAATTAATTTACTTTTTATAATTTTTTTTAAAACTACCTTTAAAAGTAAGATAGTTATTACTAACTATGATCAGCTATTATCAATTTTACTTTTATTACCAAAGGTTAAAACAAGAAGAATTCTGAATACAGGTAGATTTAAAGTAAGAACAAGGAATTTAGTGATCAAGAATAAAAGAATTATGGAAAATGTGTTCAGGATTGCATTCATGAAGGGGGTCTAATCTCTAGGATTTAAGGATTATAAGAAGTAAATTCAGTAAATAAAAATACATACTAAAATACAACTAAACTTAATACAAGTATACTATACTATACAATATTTAAATAAATAAATAGTAATTGTATGCTGAGCATCGCTGCCTGTTGCAAATTCGGAACATTAAGAAGATTACAAACTCAGAACATAAAAAGGTTACAAGATCAGAACACAAGGGGGTTATAAATTCAGTAAATAAATACAATTAAGTAAGAAATACTAAATTAAATCAATAATAATCGTATGTTGAGCATCGCTGCCCGTTGCAAATTCAGAACATTATGGGATTACAAACTCAGAACATAAAAAGGTTACAAGATCAGAACACAAGGGGGTTATAAATTCAGTAAATAAATACAATTAAGTAAGAAATACTAAATTAAATAAATAGTAATCGTATGTTGAGCATCGCTGCCCGTTGCAAATTCAGAACATTATGGGATTACAAACTCAGAACATACAAAGGTTACAAGATCAGAACACAAGGGGGTTATAAATTCAGTAAATAAATACAATTAAGTAAGAAATACTAAATTAAATCAATAATAATCGTATGTTGAGCATCGCTGCCTGTTGCAAATTCAGAACATTATGGGATTACAAACTCAGAACATACAAAGGTTACAAGATCAGAAAATAAGAGGGTTTAAATTCAGTAAATAATTAAAAGTGAGTAAGAAATACTAAATTAAATAAATAGTAATCGTATGTTGAGCACGCTGCCTGTTGCAAATTCGGAACATTATGGGATTACAAACTCAGAACATACAAAGGTTACAAGATCAGAAAATAAGAGGGTTTAAATTCAGTAAATAATTAAAAGTGAGTAAGAAATACTAAATTAAATAAATAGTAATCGTATGTTGAGCACGCTGCCTGTTGCAAATTCAGAACATTATGGGATTACAAACTCAGAATATAAAAAGGTTACAAGATCAGAACACAGGGGGGTTATAAATTCAGTAAATAAATACAATTAAGTAAGAAATACTAAATTAAATCAATAATAATCGTATGTTGAGCATCGCTGCTTGTTGCAAATTCAGAACATTAAGAAGATTACAAACTCAGAACATAAAAAGGTTACAAGATCAGAACACAAGGGGGTTATAAATTCAGTAAATAAATACAATTAAGTAAGAAATACTAAATTAAATCAATAATAATCGTATGTTGAGCATCGCTGCCCGTTGCAAATTCAGAACATTATGGGATTACAAACTCAGAACATACAAAGGTTACAAGATCAGAACACAAGTGGGTTATAAATTCAGTAAATAAATACAATTAAGTAAAAAATACTAAATTAAATAAATAGTAATCGTATGTTGAGCACGCTGCCTGTTGCAAATTCAGAACATTATGGGATTACAAACTCAGAACATACAGGTTACAAGATCAGAAAATAAGAGGGTTTAAATTCAGTAAATAATTAAAAGTGAGTAAGAAATATTAAATTAAATCAATAATAATCGTATGTTGAGCATCGCTGCCTTTTGCAAATTCAGATCATTAAGAAGATTACAAACTCAGAACATAAAAAGGTTACATGATCAGATCATAGGGGGGTTATGAATTCAGTAAATAAATACAATTAAGTAAGAAATACTAAATTAAATATATAGTAATTGTATGTTTAGCATAGATATCTGTTACAAACTCAGAACATATGAAGGTTTACAAGCTCAGATCATAAAAGCGAAATAAATTCAGATAAACATGAATTAGTAAGAAATACTAAATTAAATAAATAATAATGTTCTGATGACTACCGCTGGTTGTTAAAAATTTAGAATATAAGATGGGTACAAACGCAGAACACAGGAAGGTTTCAAATTCAATAAATAAATATACAAATAAGTAAGAAATACAATAAAACCTGGTCTGGTAATAAAACCTCCCGTATTTAAAGAAACCTATGTGTGAATCAAAGTGGTAGCAATGGGAGAGGGGGGGTATTGTTTGAAAGCGGTGTACGTGTCATTTCCAGTGTGGATAATGGCTTGGCTTGGTGAGCATCGTAGAGGAGTTTATTAGTAATGGTGGTTCTGTGATTGCCACTCAGCGAGCGTTTCCTATTCGATTCGAACTTGGCCGACATGATCGTGTTCGTGATAGGAAAACTATGCAACTGTGGGTGTCAAACAGGCTCAGCACTAAAATTAAAACCTACTGGTCGACCTCGGACTGCAACAACACCGGAAAATGTGGTGCGTGTGAGAGCGTCCATCCAACAATCCCCAAGGCGCTCATCGCTTAAACATTCAGCTGTCCTGGGATTATCCGATAGGAGTGCAAGAAGAATTCTCCATAGTGAGCTTAATATGCACCCATTCAACATGACAGTTACCCAGCAATTAAGTGAGAATGTTTTTGAAACATTTTGCAGAGCAGTATGTGAGAAAATTATTAAGACACCCCCTGGTGTTTTGTTTATTTCTTCGGAAGAGGGTACTTCTTCCACTTATCGGGTACTGCAAAAAAACAGAATATTCTTTGGGCACACTGAAAGGCTGAAGTGTACAAACATCGTCCCATAAATCTGCAAACACTTAAGGAGGTGCTAACACCCAGGAAGTGGCAGCCATTTCTTGAGAAATGAGACATAAAACTATGAAGAACGTCCGGAAAAGACTTATTCACTGTATCAACAATGGAGGATGTCATTAAGCGAATATAAGTTTTAAAACGAAGTAATGTAAATCTTCATAGTATTTATTGTTCACCAATTAAGGTATGTTTTCTTTATCTTTTTTTTGTAACTATCTTTTAAAATTAGGGTTTTATTGCCGGACCCTACTAAAGTAGAGAAATAGTCATTGTCTGTTGAGCAAAGCTGGCTGATGCAAATTTAGAACATAAGAAGGTTATGAACTCAAAACATAAAAAGGATGTAAATTCAGTAAAATATGAATAAGTGAGAAATAGTAGATTGAATAAATAGTAATATTCGGCTGAGCACAGTGGTTGTTAAAAATTTAGAACTTGAATATAAACTCAGAGCATTGTAACACTCTTAAAAATAAGGTGTTACATATAAATTCATTTATATATTTAATTTTTATTTAATAATTATATCGTCCCAATTTAAAAAAAAAAAATTTGTTTTATTTTTGCACATTGTGAAGCTAGCGTAGGTGGTGAGCGCTCCTAGCGGGCGAAATAGAAAAATATCGTACGAGTTAGTAACTTAGGGTAATAAGCACATCACCCCATGTGACGTAAGCATGGTCTGATATCGCCTGATCCGAAGCACCAATCAGAATATTCATATATATAAATAAGGGTGGGAGTTTGTTTGAAAATTTCAATTAGCGCGTCCTTGCAACGACCCAACTTCTCAAAACGTCTTTGAACGAGACGGACGTGATTTCATTTTCGGACATAACCTAGAAATTAGTAAGCTTCCAGTATTCAAAATTTAATATGTCAAGACCGGTACCAAATTTTATAAACGCAACTAAAGAAGAAGTCAGAAGCAATTATTTATGTGTTTCAAATAAGTAAAAGTTTATATCATTTTTGTTTAAGAGCGCTGATTCCAAAAGCGATGTGCAGTGATTAGTGTACAAAATCGATGTGCAATGTTTATGATATGTGTTAAAGTGTTTTACAAGTAATGTGCACAACCAGGTACGTTTTAGATAATAATAAAGAAAATGTATTTTAATGTTAACTAAGTTGAATTTTAATTGTTAAACGGTTAACACATGAACGGTAGAAATTGCCTTTGAATATTCATTCCTAAAAATTAAATTGGAAAACTTAAGTTACTACCTTCTCGATATATATAAATTTTAAAGGTTAATAAGTAATTAAAATGTATGGAATAATTAGCAGTAATTAAAAGTTAATTACTCGACACATTGGTGTCATTTGTTCTTTTGTAATTTGTCATTGATTAATAAATTGTATAACTTTGTATTTTAAAGCTTTAAATTATCATTTCAAGTAACCTAGTTCTACCTTCCAAAGATAAGAAGACCGCCATAGACAGACAGTTTCTGCCTGAGCTATGACGCTAGAACTAGAAGCCCTGGTAAGTAATTAATTAATTTGTTAATTAGTAATTAACACACTTTTTTAATAAAGATAAAAACTTACCCCGACGTTACAGCATAAGAAGAATAAAGATTCCGGAAAGAAGGAAAAAGTTAAAATACATTGGTTAGTTTAGAGAGATGAGAATTGTTTCAGACATAATTTAGATTCTGATGACTATGTGTGATTGTAAATCGAAATCAAACTTAAAGCAATTCCTTTTCAAACTGATTCCATTCTAGTAAATATAATTTTTAGAAAATGCAAACAAGGACATCATGTGCTTAGAAGAAATTCCCAAATAAAAGAATAATTTGTTTATTGTTTACCTACTAAAGTAGGTAAATGCACAATCCACTGGGGAGTTCCTTTGTGTTGAGTGAGTTTTATTGCCTTGTGTTACTAGCACAGATAACTTATTTATGATAAATATTTCCCTCTACGGTCTTTGGTCTCTCGTGAGCACTTAATGTCTTACCATATAAATTCAGTCAGTGAAATATCTGGATTCCCCTTAAAGAAAAAATACTACCACTGGGTGGAACTTTACGCAATGTTTAATATTACATTCAACGTTTACAAATACGGAAACATTTTTAAATTTTAATTCGACAACACAATATAGTTCAAAAAGTTATTTAGCGGTCATATCATGTTTTTAACGTTTCTTATTATGTTTTTTCCTATCACCTTTTGGAAACAATAAGGATTCTTAACTTTTCAAGTTGCAAGTTGTGGGTAGACAGGACAACGTGTAGACACCTCTGCAAGTTGAGAGTGCTTCAGGTTAACTATCCCGTCAATATATTTGACCCTACTCCCAGAATTAGGGTATTCTCATAATACCTTCTCAAGCCTATCTCTTTGTATCTATTTTCTTTTCTTTGCATTGTTTTAAAGCACTCGTCCTGACAGTTTAGTGTAATGTGTTCTTTAAACAATCATGTATTGTAAAAGTGATACTATATACATTGTACTTTATACTATAAATATAGTCGTGCATAAATACTATAGTATTTTTCCTACTATATTGAGACCGTCCTGAGAGTTAGTTATATTGTGTTACCACTTTCAGCGAACAAATATTTCAGAATTCATTGACGTCAGGGAATGTAGGGACACTATTATTAGTCAAGGCAATGAAGAATGTAAACAAAAAATTGATTTCACGCAACTTGAAACTCTTCGTCGCTGAGTAATTAGGCCAACTAACGTTTAGCCTCCACACCCCCACTTCGTCGGGTATGTGAAACAAGTCTTGTTTAAAAACTACACTCCATTGAAATAATCTATACTAAAATATAAAAATCTAATGGTGTCTGTGTGTGTGTGTGTGTGTGTGTGTGTGTGTGTGTGTGTGTGTGTGTGTGTGTGTGTGTGTGTGTGTGTGTGTGTGTGTGTGTGTGTGTGTGTGTGTGTGTGTGTGTGTGTGTGTGTGTGTGGGTGTGTGTGTGTGTGCTTCAGAATTTTGTTCAGTAACTCTTGATTCATAATACTGTGTGGTGCGATGTAATGTATGAAAGGAAAATGTTATTACTAGACACATAACCACTCTGACTAATTTAGTCACACTGACCTAAATAAAGTGCATTTCGACTTGTTCTTAATTGTGGGTTTTTACATTTCTTAGTTATTTCTATAAAACCTTTCAATATTGCAGTGGCAAAATTTAAAAAATGACAATGAAACTGTTAAATATGTTTCTCCTTTTATTTATTTCACGTACATTAAGTTTAGTCCGAATTTGTTACCCCCAAAAATGAACACAATTTTTATTATGAACCTTTTCAGTAACATTTTCATTACTTCTTGCAAGAATATTTAAAAAGATCATGACTATTGAAGGCTATAATTTTTTACTGCTTTGATACAATCTAAAGCGGTAATGGGTATTTACCATTTAATAACCAAAAGTGGAGAAGGGATCTCTATAATCAAGAGTTGATGTCCTCTGCTCAGGGGAGGGGGACGAACGAGAATGACTACCATTGGAATAGCTAAAGATTTGTCTTGTCTTATCCGTTTTTCGTATTACGTTGATTAATGTTGAAAATGAAGGTTCCAATGAATGAACCCTGTGGATTTCCTGCTCGTATGGTTCGTAGTGTACATGAGGTTTCGTCTACATCAACCCTCGATTGGGGAAGTGGTAGACAATAAAGTGGATGTGCTCTTCTGGCCCATGTGAGCCCGTCATATAGACGTCCTTTATCTATGGCAGATGTTCGTGTCAGATTTAAAAAAAAACTCATAGATGTCCAAGAATACAAAGAATGTCTACCAGATTTCATTAATATCCATTGGTATCATACTTCTTCATTTTGGTCCACCCTAATCACTCTATCTTGCTCGAGTATTTAGCTCTGAAACCAAAACATTGCTCTCAAACCATTGCTCAAAAGATTGCTAAATACACACACACACACACACACACACACACACACACACACACACACACACACACACACACACACACACACACACACACACACACACACACACACACACACACACACACACACACATATATATATATATATATATATATATATATATATATATATATGTATATATATGAATGTATTTATGTATGTATGTATGTACGAGTATGTATGTGTGAGTGTTTATTTATCAGTCTCAGCAGGATTTGTTCAAAACACTGTGTCACAGCATCCAAAAGACGTATCAGTATATACACTATAGTAAGTATTTTCACGGTTTGGGGATAGCACCAAATTTCGGCTTTTTTAAATTTGTCTGGAAAGTGTTGAGTTTTAAGGATAAGGTTGCGTAATTTTTGTGACGTGATAGCTATCTTCTTTAGATTTTTTGCGTTGCATTTTTATAGAACCCTGTTTAGCATTCCTGGCCTTTATTTATGAGATGGAGCACTTAGTTGCTTTATGTGTAGTAGAGAAGAGATGATCGGTAGTACCTTAGTAGGCCGCCTTAGGGCACACCTTGTCCAACCGAAGTTCGATTCACCGCTGTAAGGATGCCGACGGCAGACTACCACGACGCTGTGTTTATGTCGTGGCGACAATAGTGGAACTACTTCAGAGCAACTACACAATCACTATGATCATGTTTACTTTAGGCTTGCAAACGAAAGGATTTTAATCCCACGTATTGAAATATATAGTTTACCTTAGCGCTATTAGAACAATCCTAAAACTATTTTGAATAATATTGTTTTGTATTTATTTTAAATAAATAATTTAAACAATTGCATGCACATTCTTTACAATTACCTTGGTTACGATTTTTATTTAGCTATCTCTGTGTGCACGAAGTGTATGTTTATTCAATTTATAATTGTAATAAAACTAATAATAGTCCAAAGCTTTTAAGTAAAAACACGAAAACTAAAAAAACATGAAAACATGAAACGCCAGGAATTTATTATAGGAAATCTTAAGTTTGCATTTCGTATCCGTGACCATCCTCAGATATGTGTGAGTCAGGTTTACATATGCAAGATACAATGTCAGTTTAGGCGATTCCAGCTGTTCCAAAGAACACGCTTTCTGAAACTACATGATTGTAATTTATTAATAAGATGAGGACAAAAACCTCTCTGAACTGTTTGGAAACGTTCCTTTGCAATAACATAAACAAAAAAATGTATGAAGTTTTTCATTTAGCTTTGTTGCTTTTCATTGTATCCAAATTAGTTCCCTTGTTGTAAGAGTAGTAGCAATTGCCATCAAGTTACTCTCTTTCACAAATATTCAAACCATTCTTGTAAACTATCCTTAGGAAACAGAAAAATCCGCTTTCGAATTACTTTCCAAATTCTAAAACGTTTACTTGCACTTACAGATATGTATACATACCCCTTGGTTACACTAATTTGTATTATTTGTCGAGAAAATAAAAAGTAATTTAGATATATTTTTACAATTTTGATAGCCCTTAGCTTGAAGTTTTTATAGAAATGGTTTTAGACCTATTTTAACTCATCAAAAAATATACATTTAAGGTTTCGCTTGTCGCAATAAAGATTTGCTTGTGTAATTAAATTGGAATTAATCTGCATAGCGGTGCTGTACTAATTACAGCTTTCAATAATATTTATAGCAAAATAACTACAAACAATATTAAGTTGGGAAAAAATTGTTTTAAATGTGTTAACTTTATGATAAAGGTTAATTATAAACAAACTAGGCCTATATTCGTAGACAAATATCAATTTCTACAAGATTAATAACAGGCCCAATCTTCAACAATAGTCTAGATTTCGTTTAGATGAATTTGTAAAAAATTAGGATTTCAAAAGTTGTACATTTTGGAATTTCGGAGGGTATGAAATTATTTTGTTATAACAGTTTCAGTTTATTCTTGTAGATATTTCATTAATTACCCCTTCTGGAGTCACCGTTTTTTTTCACATAACATAATACGTTTTTGTCCCTAATCCACACAAAACCTTTCCCAAATTTCCATGTATTACTCCGCATTCCAATGTACTACCATAATCCATGTTTCCGCTGTGTTCAATCAGTCACAGAGAAGCAGTTTTGCAATTTAACATTCTCTTACGGTTCTAGCGAATCATAATCAGTAATCGTTCTCTTACTGATTAACGAATTATAATAGCCTACTAATTAGCATTAGTATAATACTGTCATTCTTGTATTGGAGCAATATTGTGTCAAAGATAATATATTGTTTCTCCTACTCCTGTTCTTATTTTGTATCTGTTCTTGTATTGGAGCAATATTGTGTCAAAGATAATATATTGTTTCTCCTACTCCTGTTATTATTTTGTATCTGTTCTTGTATTGGAGCAATAATGTGTCAAAGATAATATATTGTTTCTCCTACTCCTGTTCTTATTTTGTATCTGTTCTTGTATTGGAGCAATATTGTGTCAAAGATAATATATTGTTTCTCCTGCTCCTGTTCTTATTTTGTATCTGTTCTTGTATTGGAGCAATATTGTGTCAAAGATAATATATTGTTTCTCCTGCTCCTGTTCTTATTTTGTATCTGTTCTTGTATTGGAGCAATATTGTGTCAAAGATAATATATTGTTTCTCCTACTCCTGTTCTTATTTTATATCTGTTCTTGTATTGGAGCAATATTGTGTCAAAGATAATATATTGTTTCTCCTACTCCTGTTCTTATTTTGTATCTGTTCTTGTATTGGAGCAATATTGTGTCAAAGATAATATATTGTTTCTCCTACTCCTGTTATTATTTTGTATCTGTTCTTGTATTGGAGCAATAATGTGTCAAAGATAATATATTGTTTCTCCTACTCCTGTTCTTATTTTGTATCTGCTCTTGTATTGGAGCAATATTGTGTCAAAGATAATATATTGTTTCTCCTACTCCTGTTCTTATTTTGTATCTGTTCTTGTATTGGAGCAATATTGTGTCAAAGATAATATATTGTTTCTCCTACTCCTGTTCTTATTTTGTATCTGTTCTTCTATTGGAGCAATATTGTGTCAAAGATAATATATTGTTTCTCCTACTCCTGTTCTTATTTTGTATCTGTTTTTGTATTGGAGCAATATTGTGTCAAAGATAATATATTGTTTCTCCTACTCCTGTTCTTATTTTGTATCTGTTCTTGTATTATTGTGATGCCGGATACTATCCTCGTTTAAACTGCTTGAAACCTTCGTCCACCTTTTGGCCTATCCCAATGGCGTCCTCAACATTAGACACCTTCCAGATCCAGGAATGTAGTTCATCTCCAGGCATTTGGCTCCTACCCAAAGAATGCATTTCACCTATTCTATGGATTTTACAGCGTTGTGGTCAAGTCTCCCGCATTGATGATGCTTACTTAGCAAAATGAGTTCGTAAAATTTGTAATACAACAAATCAAAATATTTTTTGTAATTCAGCGAATATACTATGTTTTTGAATAAATAATTTCAACAATGATCTAGATATTTTTACAATAACCTTGGTAACGATATTCATTTAGTTGCCTCTTTGTGCACGAACTGTAAGTTTTTTCCAAATATAATTTTATTAGATCTTATAACAGTTGAAAGCATTAAAATAAGGCATTTGTTATATTAAAAAAACAGCATGAGAATAAAACAGTTTCTCAGTTACTGTAAGTAATAGAAAACTCTTTGTATTTGTTCTAGCATGGAACTTTGTTACATAAAAATATATGAATTAGAGATAAAGTAAATATATTTATCCCTTTTAAGACTTTGAAAGAAACCTTTAAACAATTACTACGACATTATTCCCACTGTTGCAATATATATTACTTATTACCTTTAAAATATATACTCCTAAATATATGCCTACTTTAGCCCCCCCCCCACACACATACACAAACACACACTCACACACACACACACACACACACACACACACACACACACACACACACACACACACACACACACACACACACACACACACACACACACACACACACACACACACACACACACACACACACACACACACACACACACACACACACACACACACACACACACACACACACACACACACACACACACACACACACACACACTATATATATATATTGTACTATATTTGTAGGAGAGCATTCGTGCGAAAAAGCAACCTAATATTTAAAACCAGTATTTTGCGCACAAACAAAATTATCTTTTCTCCTTCTAGTTGTGAGACTTGAGACAAGATTTTTATAAATTGTTAGGATTTATATTTATATAGGATAAATATAGTATAGGGTTTATATAGGATAAATAGGATTTTTAAGTTATTTCAAATAACGTTACAAATTTCAGTCTTCACTTATTCCTTTGAGTATGACTTGTGATATCCAGCTGTTGATGAAACCCACATTAGTGGTCACAAAGCAATATTAACCGAGAGAAAACTAACGCCTAGTATTTCTTGAACTTAGATGATGGCAAATATACTGTAGCAACAAATACGAGAGAAAACAAAATTAGCATCATCAATTTTTAAAGAAAGACATGAATTCGTGCAGCAATAATTATTCAATAAACACTTTAATAATGTTTTTAATGTAATAAATTGCTGTTAATAAAGTTTTAGTATTATTAATTAATTACTAGTTCTTTCAGTTTTTCTGTTTGGATGTTTACGGAACAAGAAAAAAGAAAAAACAAAGAGAAGCGATATTGAAAATTGGTCCTCTGCATATCCAAGTAAGTTTAAAATTCAGTAATAAAGTTTGATTCTTATTAGAAAAAGCAGTTTATAAATTCCTATGCTTGTATTTTAAAAAACTATACAAAACGCACAAACAGAAAAAATCGCACACAGACCCATACACACACACACACACACACACACACACACACACACACACACACACACACACACACAACCACCCACCCACCCACACACAGACACACACACAGACACACACACACGCACACACACACACACACACACACACACACACACACACACACAAAACACACACAAAGAGAGATGAATTTTACTGGTGTTTATTTTTTCCAAACCAGGTTTACAAGATATATTTTTGTTCGTTACAGATTTTGTTGATGACATTTATTTTGGAAGACAAATGACATTGAGGTTTGAGGACGAAGACAAGGATTCTGACTACCACTTCGACTATGCTGACTTTGATAAAATTGGTAAAAGACTTCTTAATTTGTTAAAGATTAACGGTTTTTATCCATTTACTATATTTATATAACCCATTCGGTTTTCTGTTTGATGCGATTGCTTTTAATAAATTTGAAAGTCTTTCGTTAACTTTGTGCATACATTTTGTAGGTTTTTAAAACATAGAACTATAAGATTTAACATGTAATGATGGAATTTATTTTATGAAGAAACTTCTCGTTATGGGAATATTATAAATTCACAACATATTTTCGTTGTAAAAAGATTAATTCGTAGGGGGAAAGGAATTATTTAACAATAACTAATAATATTTTAAAATTGGATAGAAGCGATTTTCAATTGAATTTGTTTTATGTTTATAGATGTTCCAGTGTTAAGTTCCCCAGCCAAATTAGTAAATTTCAATGGTCCCTGTGTAGTCCTTGAACATGAAACAAATAGTAAGGGAGAATCATTACACTGTGAAGGTATGTAAATGTACAAATTAGTGTCAGGTTTAATGTATTGGTGCTTTGCCTTATATTTCAAATTCTACGAATTAGCTAGACACAATATATACCAAATTTATTTTTAAATAACTTAAATAAATAAGTGATAAACTTCCACATATCTTACAGATTTTGTTGGATTACATTTGTATAGATTTTGAATAACATCCAATACGTGATACTTTACTTGTGCTATAACTGTTACACGTATGATAGGAATTATGCACCCAAACTATTACACTTGTAATATTACACCAGTTAGGGCACCGCCCCCAGGGCATCCCTGGTCCTTGAAATACCCCCTTAACACTCAATTATCTATACTCCTTTATTACTTAAGTTGGCTTAATCAGCTGATAATCACCTGTAACAGTCACTTTTAAACACATTTAATCAGCTGATAGTAATTGTTTATGATTTTTTGTTATTCATTTTTTGAGGTTAGTTATACTTTACAAATGTGCTACAAGCAGAAGTTTTTCCTTTCCTTGGTTTTCAAGACAATAATAAGTAAATTTATAGTTTGATATATTTATTGGGAACTAATCTATACTCTTATATAAAAATCAAGAGTAGTGTCTGTCTGTGTGTGTATTACTCAATCACGTAAAATCTTCTGGACCCATCGAGCTGAAATTTGGTATATATTTCCTGTTCCTACGTGTTCGATTTTAGCGAAAACAATTATATCGGGCGACGAAGAAAGTCATTAGATATATGAACAAAATTATGAACACTTTCGCTCACGCCCCAAAAGTTTACAATTTTGGAGAATTGTAATCCTCCCCCAAACGTTATGCAAATAGTGCTGGGGGAAATGCACATTGGCCACCTCCAATACAATTCAATACAATTTATAAAATAAATCAAAAACTTGTGCTGAAGCTATATTGACAATTATTGTTTGTTATTGCCACGGAAGGTTAATTTTATATAACTATGAAGTATCCAGTCAGGATAGATGTGGTTGTAATTTTATATGTTTAACCAAATGTAAATATTTTTCGCTATAATAGAGATCACGTGATGATGCGTGATCATTATCCTACTTTTTTAAATTGACTGCATGATCAATCTCAGAAAATGGGATAGTCTGCAAATAGTTTCAATTAAATGTCAACCACCGGCATATTATATTCGCATTTTTATTCACTATTAGATTTGCAGTAAAAGTAGTTTTAAAATTAGAACTCATTTAATATTAAAGACATCATAAGAAAACCGTTAAACAGATACATTTTGACCAAGTACTAGATGAATATACATCGTATACTATGTAATAAAGAGATGCTTCACCCGAAATGTTAAGAAATAGGTTTTAGATATCTACTATCCGTAAAATTATAAGTCCATTTGTTTATTGTTTGCAGACCTACCAGTATTTACTTCTCCTGCAATGTTATTAAACTACAATGGTCCTTGTGTAATACTGGAACCAGTAAGGCAGGATGAAGGGGAAGCATCGTAAATACAAACTGTACGCATTTGTTTTATTTTATTATATTTTATTCAGAGTTGGTTCTATTTATTTTTAATAAGTGATTTCCTGTAGTTTAATTTATAAAAAGATGTTTTCCAAAGTTTATCTTTAATTTACTGGACTTAGTGAGTATAATTTCCTTTTGGAACCTCACAATAACAGACCTAGCCATATAACGTTAAATTCAAGTGTTTGTTGTTTATCGACATATAATCATTATTTGTTTTTATGATATTTATGTAAGATGTTGTTTAATGAAACATAGCGTAAACGTTGTGATATTAATTCGTAGCAAACTAAGAACTTTAACTAAATTTAACATTATTAAATTATTAAAAAATCAACACAAACTACCAAATAAATTTTACTAAAATTCTTTTAACTTGTTATTATTAAATGTTAAATATTAAAGATTTTAGTAAACCATTTAACTCCAAGATTGCTACCACGGTTTTCTTCTGTGAATGCTAGATTAGAGCAGTTTGAGACTCGAGATTTTGTAGGCTTGGTCAACAGAACCCCTCCCCTATACTTAGAAAATAGAGGGGTTTTACTGGTCATCAGTATTATTTAGTATAAATCCCTATCCAGAAATGTCCAATGACATTTTAGAAACAAAACCTTTTATATTTCGGGCTACTTTACGTTACCAAAAACAAAACCCATTTTAATGCAACATTCAAAATTATTGGCACTTATTCAACATGCTACAACTTGTTATAAACGTTAGTCTAAAAATATCAAAATACCAGTTTAACTTTTGACAACTTAGGACAGGTTATATTCGTAATATATTTACTAAGATATGCTGCTAACGTTTGAAATACTATTTTAAAATAATTTATAATAATGGTATCCAAGGAAGAGTACTCTCGCAATATGCACAGTACTTGTCAGTCACGGAAAACCCCCATAGATTAGCAATAATGTATTGAAAATGAATAGAGAACATTTTATGTCTATAACGACTAAGTATAAAACTCCCAAGGATATTATGTCGAAGGATTTTACATTTATGTGTGTCCACTGTTACAGGTTGATGAATTTACACGTACGACACTTAATTGATGTTTACACGAAATACTAGAAGATTTAGACAATAAACTCACACACCTTGACAAATATTTCTGACGACAGTAACTTTCAGCAAAAACATAAACTTTAAACCTAATTAAACACATTGACCACTGAATAAAATTATCTGTTTTTGTTGTATTACCACTTCTATTATTTGTAAGGGTTTTAAATGTCTTATGTTAATTGCAAATAAGACATGCATTACATCTGTGTTTTGTTTTACTATAAAAAAAGGTTTTACGTTAATCACAAGAAATCATAGTCGCTTGATAATCGTAAAAAAGCTATTTATCGAATCTTGTTAATATTTTAAACTTTTACAGAGAAAGTTTTAAAATATGGGTTGGTAATCTACAATACGTAATATGAGAGCGGTGTAGCATTAAATCCTTCACCCGCTGCAGAACAGTGAATACAGTTTTGGTTGTCTCTTAGCAACAGGCCCCTTAAAGTGTCCGAGTGTTTGGGTGTTTCAATGAATGTACTCAAGCAATCGTCTTTCCGGCCTGTAATTATTAGGATGGATATATACATTATTTTTTTAATAAACCGATTATATTAAAGATACAAAGTATTGTGTTTAAGCTAATAATAAAATTATTTATTATTTAATAAATATATTGGATATATTAGCTTAGATAGATATATTAGATGTACACAATATTGTATCTAAGCTAATATTAAAATGATTTACGGTAGTTAATAAATATATTGGATATATTAGCTTAGATAGATATATTAGATGTACACAATATTGTATCTAAGCTAATAATAAAATGATTTATTAGTTAATAAATATATTGGATATATTAGCTTAGATAGATATATTAGATGTACAAAATATTGTATCTAAGCTAATAATAAAATGATTTATTAGTTAACAAATATATTGGATATATTAGCTTAGATAGATATATTAGATGTACAAAATATTGTATCTAAGCTAATAATAAAATGATTTATTAGTTAATAAATAAATTGGATATATATTACTTTAGATAGATATATTAGATGTACAAAATATTGTATCTAAGCTAATAATAAAATGATTTATTAGTTAATAAATATATTGGATATATTAGCTTAGATAGATATATTAGATATACAAAATATTGTATCTAAGCTAATAATAAAATGATTTATTAGTTATTAATATATTGGATATATTAACTTAGATAGATATATTAGATGTACAAAATATTGTATCTAAGCTAATAATAAAATGATTTATTAGTTAATAAATATATTGGATATATTAACTTAGATATATTAGATGCACAAAATATTGTATCTAAGCTAATAATAAAATGATTTATTAGTTAATAAATATATTGGATATATTAACATAGATAGATATATTAGATGTACAAAATATTGTATCTAAGCTAATAATAAAACGATTTACGGTAGTTAAACTATTTAAATAAGATCTGAGAGATGAAACTACAACCTTTGCCTTTTCATAAACTAAAAGTCATTTTTATTCCTATTTTTAACAACAAAAGGCAAACCTCCAGAGTTGCATAAAAGTGGAGAGCAAAGAGTAAATTGATTCTGAAATCATTTTATTCTAACGGTTTTTCTGAATACAGGCTTTTGTTATATTCAGCACAAATTACTGTTTGTGTTGTTATAGAAATTATAAAATCAGGTAAGCTTGTAAAATTGCAAATACGTTCGTCGTGTAGGCATATCGAGAAGAACAGGCGAAATCTTCATAGGTTTTGTTAGTGGCGTTTTTGTAATGTGAAATGAGAGTAATATGTTCTTTTCAAATATCAGAAGGATCATACGAACTCTGCTGCAAAAGTAAACCATATGTAATTGGTCTAGGTATGCGAGATTAGGGGCAGGATGCAAGAAAAACTAATATTTTAGTTCAATGAGCTTGAAGATGAATCACAATATACATACAAAAAAATAAACTGTAGTATAAATAATATATTTAAAAAAATAAAAGATAGCTATAAAAGACCATCTATTAAAAATAAATGTAATATATAAGGAAAATATAAAATTTTAATCAATGCAAAAGTACAAATTATTTTAAAATAAGTGTGTATGAAGGAAATAACTGTACATAGAATTTAACAATTTTAAACAGTTTAAATAATTAATAATGTAATTTTGTTCTTGCATAGTGTTATACATTTTTTTAAATTAATTTTAGTAACGCTAGTATAGACATTTTAACATTAGACTTATGAAGTCTGTACACTGAACCATCCGAAGCCTCTGGGGCGGAGCCTTGCGGATGGATTTACACCAAACCCCACACGAACCTTGCTGAAAATATGTTAAACAATCCTTCCAGATTTCATTAACTTCTATTGAGCTGTTTAGGCGTTCATAAGACATTACACACAGACACATATATAAATACACCGGTTTTTGAACAACCCTACACCTGTGGGGTGGAGAACTTTGGATGGATCTACACCTCATTTAGACGCACCATTCTGGTAGTATGTCAAAAATCCCTCTAAATTATATTAACTTGTGTTCAGCTGTTTAGACGTCCATAAGTTACATTCATACACACGTACATATATACATTGGGTTATGATCCAACATAAGCCTCTGGAGTGGAGCCCTGTTAATGGTTTTACGCCAAATCTCAAACTAACTATCCTTTGAATATGTCATGAGGGTTGAACAATCCCTCTAAATTTCGAAAACAGATTAGGTGTCCATAAGATACACAGATCAAGTTTTGAATCATCTTATGCCTCTGGGGCAGAGCTCTGTGGATGGATCTTCACCAATCTTTACAAGATCTGTCCTGGGAATACGTTAAAAAAATCTTTCTAAATTTCATTAACTTCTGTTCATCGAATTTGCCGTCCATAAGAATCATACATACTCGAATCAGTATTTGGACCATCCTAAACCACTGAGGCGGAGCCCTGTGGATAGATCTGAACCAAACTTCACTTCAAGAGAAACTTAAACGGAATGACAGGTTTTTTGGAGGGCTGGGGGTTTTAGACCGAATTGTATTGAAAACACTGCAGATGTCGACCATTGCGTACACACGGGTCCTATACGGGTAAAGCTATATAGCAAGCAGCGCGTAAATATCTAGCACACGTTCAGTGTACTCATTGTGACTTTAGAGATTTAGAAATCTATTAAAATTCCACACACCGAAATATATAGTATAATGTATTGTGTTCACGCTAAATGTAGGCAGTTTTAATAAAATAATAACAATAACAATTCTTAAAATAATTTATATTTAAAATATGTTTTAAATAAATGATTTCAACAATGATCTAGGCATTATTTGGAATTACCTTAGTTACGTTAATCATTTAGTTATCTGTTTCTGTAAGAAATGTAGGTTTTTCTTAATATAATTTTAATATAACTGATAAATATTGAAAACACAAAATTTTAAAAAATTACAATAAATTGAAACCCTTTTTCACTCACGATAAGTGATTGATTTTGTGTTATTTCAATTCTGCAACTTTGTTATATAAACATAACTATATTCCCTTTGACTTCCAGGAATTTATAATATTCCTAGAAATTGTTAATTCGGCAACTTCAATCCAGGTGCTGCTACTCACACTTTGAAATGTCCTAAGTAATGTATATTTACGTAAATGTCAATTGTGGCTCTGTGAGGCACCATGTGTCCCAGTAGAAGGAATCACAGAAGGAAAAATAGCAGTTAATTCCAGCAAAATGAACTAAGTACTATTTAGAAGGATCAATTCAAGTACCCCTAAACATTGATACGTTATTCAAAATTTCTTTGACGTAATATAAAAGATATTAATAATAAAAATACGCTATTATACTAATTTTATTTTTGTATTATCCTAAAACAATATATTCAAAGCAATTATTTGGAATCCTCCATATCGTCATAGATTAACGTGAACAGAATATGACACCAAAACCGTTGGAACTAAAGTTTTTATTAGGACATACATATGTATGTACTTCAGTGGGTCGAAAAAATAATCTTTTTTTAAACTCTTTACAGCGGAAAACGTACCTCTGGGGTAGGTAGTAAACTGCAAGGTAGAAAAAAATTATATTGAAGCTCCAGTTAGCGCATCGTAAAAAGTTTTATGTTTTGAAAATCAGTCATTTAATATGTATTTTTTGGTGTCTAACCAATACACTTTTAAGTTCTATGATAGAAATCCTTTATTAAATGGGTTAAGAAACACAAAATCCAAGTAATACTGTCAAAATCATTTAATCTCCGGTAGCTCAAAATACTCAAAACTTGGAAAAATGCGCATACTAGCATCTTTAACAAGGTGTGGTCTATGAAGTTGTATTGTGTAATAATAGCAAAATCAATTTTTGTTTTTTACTGTTCACTCCATTTATTTAAATGTAATTATCATATGCGGTTTAAAAAATATATTAATAAAAGGACAAATGGTCGATAAATTATAATTTTATTAACATATTTAATTGAAATAAAAAACAAACATGCAGCTATACAATTGTAACAAATAAAACAAAATTTTCACTTTAGAAAAATGTCTTTTACTTGCGGTTTCTGAATGGGTAGGTTGAAGTTGGACTTGCTTTTAAACGTTGGAATCGAAGCTCTGGCTGAAGCTGTGGATCTTATAAAACCATCACTTTCCTTAGCGCCGACGACGTTTTGCGATGCTTGAGTCTAACTTATCGCAGTGTTCCACAGCTTGACTGTGACACGGAAATTTTCCAAAGGAGTTTACATTCCTTAGGAGTTTCACCAGCAGAGCAAGTTTTCTGGATGGGCACAAAATTGCATTTCTTTGGCGTACACGATCAACGACTTGTACCAAATTCTCTGGTAGAAATATGGTTGATGTTTTAACCTCAAAAACTTGTCCAGGTCCTTGTGGAATGTAGAGCCTACTAGCTTTCCTTATTTTAAACCATACAGCCATGTATCATTTGAGAATAAAGGATAGGGCCTACCAACAATTCATGGTTAACAGAATGCGTTTTCACACTTACGAACAGTCTCAAAACTCTGTTAGCTGAAGTCACCATCGAGAGTGGGAAAGTGGGCCCGGTTCACGAACAGATAAGTTCACAGGGCGTTTGCCTGGCTTTATCCCACTACCTATGTCTAGAAGGTACTGTTGATTTTTACTCAAAAGAGTGCGACCCACTACCTATGTCTAGAAGGTACTGTTGATTTTTACTCAAAAGAGTGCGATTAATGTATGGTAATTCACAATAAACACTTACAAAATCAACCATTGAAAGCTTTTCATACTTACTGAGCTAGTTAGGCCACTAAATAACTTTCGCCCTGTTGTGTCGCAGTCTAGGGTTTGAAATACGAGCCGGAACGGCAACTCGTTGAAATTAAAAAGGCACATTCCCTACTGCAGGGGTCTATACCAGAGGAAATTTTTCCGTGGTGTAGCGTTAAAAAACATATTTTTGGACCATAAAACATAAAACCATTTTATATAGGGATATATTGTTGTCAGTGTTGGCAACCATTACCTAAGTAGTTATGATATGTTTGATTATCTACCTATTTTAATTACCTTATCAAAATTCTAACAATGTAGATTAGTTTAATCTCTGATGAGACTTTATCTTTACAATGAATAGGTTGGCATAATTCATTATATTACTGCTAGAATCAGCTGGCAATTATATTTTACTGATATTGAATGTGAACATTGTCAAGAATAGCTAAATCGTATCAAAATTTAGTTTTCTTTAAAACGTTTATCTTAATTCAGGTATATTTGGGATCAGGGAAAAGGCTTTGGACAGAAATACATTTATACAGTAGTTGGCTGAGTTTGTTTATTCAGAATGTTAGCCTACTTTCTAAATTATTAACAATTAAATAAATTTTTATTAAAGATTAAAGATTTAGGAAAATTTATTAGAAAATAAGAATCATACTCTGATTGGCGAAAAGCACAGTTCTCTCTTGATACACTTCCATTTATTACGATGCATAAACTATACCTGTGTGAAATAACAGCCGATATATTATCTAATGTGAGTTTACGCAAATATTCTCTTCCCAGCCCACTTTCACGATTGATAGTTAATGCTTATAAAAAGTAAAAAGTTTTAGAAAATGTATTTTGTTCCGTTCCATTGCCAAGACAGAAATATGTTTGCACTTGAATCAAAACATCCTTTTAACATATAGGGAAGAATGTTGTATTTTATCTGTAATAAAGAAACACTCATTACTACATTGATCTCTAATTACTAGATTCAGCTATTCGATATTTGCATTTAAACTGTTAATGAATAAGATTAATATAGGCCTAGGCTACAATATTAGACACAAAGGCAAATAAAAATTCATTACAACTAAATAGTTTTTTAAATGTGTAAACTACGTTAAGTTAGTTGCTAAAAGAATTAATATACACACTTATGAATTGCTTACTATGTATTGTTATTTCTTATTTTGTTTATGAAACAATATTTATTCCAAGGATTTCTTCAAACTAATAATTTTCGCAATTTATAGTTACATTTAAAACTAGTGATGGTATTTTCTTTTGGATAATTTCTGAAGAGATTGCCTGAACTGTTTTAACATATCGAGTATTATTTTATATAAAGTTTCAAATTTACGTCCTTTTGTTCTACGTATGTTGGTTTACAACTAGGCCTACATTTCATTTAATAAAACATGATTTTACTTACTCTATTTTTTTCTTTCTATATTACCCTTTATTTGTTTTTTAATGCTTTATTAGTTGTCATTCCAACATGTATATGGTATTTCTTGGAAAAACCTTTTAACTTATAAACAGTTTTTCTTACATAGGCTATGTATATTTAGATTGTGTTGAATCCATTTTTCTCTAAAATGTAAACAATAGTATCCGTTCCTTGTTTATATTATTTTTTATTTACTCGTATAACAAATCCATTGAAAAATCCCTAAATGCTGCTAAATCGTTGGTTTGAATTTGCATTAATTACATTTTCAGAATATGGATCTATTCTGAAAATTCCAAAGTATAATTTTCCCAGTTATTTATTATTTTGAATACAGGAAATTTAAGATACAATTACTCTCTCCTTCGGTCTAAATTTTAAATTATTTTGTAATCTGTTGATTTCTTAAAATACACATTTTCCCTAATTTACCATACCAACCATCCATTTATCCCCGTCATTTATCTCTTTAACGGTTATATTATCAAATATCTTGGTAATGATATATATATATATATATATATATATATATATATATATATATATATATAAGTTACGTGTTATATTAAGCACGAAAGGTTTTTAAAAAATGATTTTATTTTTTACAAACCTTTGTTGAATTAAATAAACAATTAATTTGGAAAACTTACATAAATTATACTTAATAAAACAATTCAAACACAACTGATGTACATACAGTTGAGCGGAAAACGTCTGTGCGATACAGAGGCGACTTACACACTGCCGGGGCTCTGTTCTCACCACCTATATAATACAAAAGCTGCGTAAGCAGGAATTTTCCTAGCACGCATTTAATTATGAAATGTTCACATAAAATGTTCATATTACTCATCCATCCCTAAAGAAAACTTCGGGGTTGGCGAAGTTTCGGCATCGGTTGAAATCCTCTTCATCTTCTTGATGAGGGCGAAGTATATGAAGCTGATGAATAGGCCTCCGTAAAGGGCTATTTTCGGCATCGGTTGAAGTCCTCTTCACTGGAGAAGGTCGCCAGGCGAAGGTCTGGGATCCAGTTAAATAGGTTGTCTGCGATTTCCAACACAGTATCCTCGTAGTTTGTAGGCGTTATTGTTTTTGATGATGGGCATTTTACAGTCTAATTTTCTGTTCATTATAATTCAACTGAGCAAAAGTATTTGGAATTGATTAATACAATTTATAATGAGTCTTTTCTATCATAGGATAGATACAAAATGTATCTACATATACAATTGTTATCAGAATCTAATTTTTTTTTGTTCTACAAAATTTACATTGATTACAAAAAAAGTTTTATATAATTTTTCATAATTTTTACCATCATTTACATTCAAATTGCCTGTTATAGATTTGATAAGGGATTCTAGTCAGTTTATAAGAATTCTTTTTGTTTTGTTATCTCTTTAAGAGTATAGTTTCTAATTTTCTTCAATTACAATTTTTTTTTTGTGGTTAACATATTTCAAATAATCAACCATATTTATTACCATAATTAGTTACATATCATTTAATAAATTACAAAAGTTACATACACATACAAATACACATACAATTAATGAAACAATGTTGTTTAAAGTTTAATAAAGTTTCTTGCATAGAATTAGTGGACAAAGGTATGGTAGGGATTTTAATTTGTTTGTGTTGAATATGAACAAGAAGGATTTTGGTCATTAATTACATTTTTTATCTTCTTAGGCCTTTTAATTTTCGACAAATGTATTTTGTCTTTTGTGTTATGATGTCTAGGCTTTATTTTACCAGTTTTCTTTCCTTGTTTATTGAAGCTATCTCCTCCTTGCTATATCTGTTTTTCGTTTTGCTTTGCTTTTGAACTGTTTTTATATAGACTTCCGGTGGTATTTCTGGAAGTGGTTTTTACGTTTCTTTTTTCTAAAATTTTTTCTTTAATTCTTTGATTGCTATCCCTAATGTTTTCGTAAAGTATTTTTGTTTTTTCTTTATGGTTTAAAACGTAGTCATTTACAATTTGTTTTTCTAAATCTATATCTAATAAAGTGTTTGAATTTATGTGTCCAAATAAGACTTCGCACGGCGTTAATTTTGTGACTGAATGTATGCTATTGTTGTAAGCTATTATAGCATATTTAACTTTCTTAATTATACTGTCTTTTTTAAATTCGATTTGATTATTTAACAGCCTTATGTGTTCTATTAAAGTGGAATGAAATCTTTCACATAATCCGTTTGATTGGGGTTTTACGCCCTCCGGTGTAACAACATGTCCTAGATATGCTACTTCTTTTCTTAAAAATTCTGTTTTATCCAGCTGTACTTTAAAGTTGGCTTTGCGTAATCTGTCGAATATTTCTTTAAGTCTTTGTATATGTTCTTGGAGGCTAGTGGAATAAATTATAATGTCGTCTAAATAAACTAAACATGCCTCTCAGAATATTATTCATAATTCTTTAAAATGTAGGGGGGCTATTCTTTAGTCCAAAGGGCATTCTTAAAAATTCGTAGTGTCCCGTTTCTGTTGAAAACGCTGTTTTTTCTATGATATTTTTATCCATTTCTACTTGGTGAAATCCTGAGGCTAAATCTAAAGTCGTAAAATACTGAGACCGTCCCAATTTGTCTAATATGTCTGTAATGTTCGGCAAGGGAAATTTATCGTCAATTGTTTTTTTGTTTAATCCTCTAAAATCTATTACTAATCGAAATTTTCTTTTGCCAGAAGCGTCTTGTTTTTTGGGTACAATCCAGACAGGAGAGTTCCATAGAGAATTCGAGGGTCTAATAATTTTTTGTTTAAGCATGTCTTCAGTTTGTTTATTAATTTTGTTCTTGTAAATCTCTGGATATCTATAATTTCTAGAGTATACGGGAATTTCATCAGTAGTCCTAATAACATGTTTTATTTGGTTGGTAAAAGTTAAATCGTTTCCCTCAATATGGAATAAATCTGCATAATCTTCTATTAAACTTGTTATAGCGGATTTTTCTTCTAAGTTCATATGTTCCATTCTAAATTTTGATAAATCTAAATTTTTCCTTCTCGATTTTTTTTGTTTATAATCTAATAAATTGAAATTAGCGTTCGTTTGCATTGTATCAGGTTCAAGGATATTGTATTCTTCTAAAGATTTTAATTCTAACGGTTCATTTACTGTTAATTCTACATTTACTTCTGTGTTGTTTATTTTAGGGCAGTAGGCTTCTCCCTGTGTACTGAGACTATACCTGCGGAATTTCTAATCCATTTAAGTGTTTGTATGGTAAGAGTCCTTCTCCATCTTGAATATTTTGTATTCTAAATTTAATCGTTCGGCTAGTGCGGGCTTGTATAACATAACTTGTTCCCTTTTTTGCGTCCTGTTCCTGACATTCGCCTTTATTATTATTATTATTATTATTATTATTGTTATTATTATTTTCTTCTGTGTTAACATATTTAATCGGGATTTGCTTATTGCGAAATATTAATTTATCATTCACAAAATTTAAATTAATTTTTAATTCTTTTATGTTATCTAATCCAAGGAGTAAGTCAAAATCTTTATGGAAATCAAATAAATAGAATTTGGTTGTTTCTTTTCCCAAAAGTGGTAGTGTACAACTGTATTTTCTTTTGATACTCCATGAGCTGTACTCACTTCAAATGGTTCTTGTTTTAGGGTGTTTTTGAAAAATTGAAAAGCTATTGATTTTTTTATAAATGATCTCGTGCTTCCGGTGTCAATCAGCATCTTTAGGTTGGTCTTGGGATCGTGGATGTACGGTAGTTCGTTTGTGTCGTCTTCGATATGCATTATGGAAAATGTCTTTTTATTGTGGTTAGTCCTAAAAAATGATTTTGGGTATGATTGTCGTCTTGAGTGAATCCACATGCGTTTTCCTCTTGCGTTGAATCATCAAAGTCTATGTAGCTGTCAGGGTCCTCTTGCGGTTCATAATCTGTTTGTTCGGTCAGATAAGAGTTAGTCATCTGTTCAGTCAATCGATTCATAGTTTGATCGTAATATTCTTCTTCTATTGGTTTCCCTGTCATCTGATAAAGTCTATTTTGTCTAATTGTGTTCCCTGTTTGACGTGTGGAAATGCTCATTGGTTCTGGTTCAAATTTTTGATGAACTTTTAATGGTGTGTAATTGTTAGACTGTCTCGGTTGTTGATTTTGCTGTACGTATGAGTTAGGTTTAGTAAATTGGTTAGGATTATTTTGGTAGTTGGGCCTATAATTTTGGAAGGTTTGTTTGTTAGGAAGGGGTTTGCGACTAGGCGGGTATTGTGGGGCCCTAGGTGGAACGTTCTGTTTAATATTTTGAAATAATTTGTTATTTTTAATTTGAAAGTCATTAGTAAGCATGTTAAGTGCTTCGCTAAGAGAATCTGGATTTTTGGTGCGCATTCGCGATCCTACGGGTTCATGTAAACCTCTAAGGAGAACTCTTAACCCTAATTTCTGTACATATTCTATCAAAACATCTTTGGCCAATTGTCTTTGAGGCTCTTTATTAATAAAAAATGAAATCTGTAAATTTAATAGTTTTTGAATTCTCTCATAAAATTTAAAAGGTGATTCGTTATTTTCTTGTTTTAACTCAGCCATTTCTAAATTCAAAGTAAAGCAATCTCTTTTGTCTGAATAGCTGGTTAATAATACTTTTTTAATCTCATACCAATTATATGAATTTGAGTTTACTACCATTTCTAATGCTTGGCCTTTTAATTTAGCTAGTATAGAAGAAAATAGATATTCATTTTGAAAATCCTCTGGATTTTCGTTTACATAAAACTTATTTACTACTTTATCACATATTGAAATAAATCTGTGGAGCATAGTGGGCTCTCCACTATACTCAGGAATCATATCAAGATATTCCTTCTTTAATGTTGGCGTTGCCATTTTAAAATATTATTTTCTTTAAAATAATAAAATTAAAATCAATTATATAAAATTAAAAAGTATTTACTCTACTTTTTCTTAACTCTATTTCTTACGATCTACTTACAAGTGGATCCAAAATACTTTTCTCATTTGACTACTATTTCACTTTTCACTTACACGATATTCACTCGTGCTCTTAATAGATATGCGCTCTATTAAGTGGTTGTAGATATTCACTCTACTAAAGTTTTCTTGATGTCGTTACAGATATGCGTTCTGTAATGAATCGAGTTTTTGCAGTATCTCGGTTAACGATTGAAATCGATAAAAATTATGTTCATTAATTCTCCCGAGTTGTCCTACCGACTGCGCCAGTTACGTGTTATATTAAGCACGAAAGGTTTTTAAAAAATGATTTTATTTTTTACAAACCTTTGTTGAATTTAATAAACAATTAATTTGGAAAACTGTTACATAAATTATACTTAATAAAACAATTAAAATACAACTGATGTACATACAGTTGGAGCGGAAAACGTCTGTGTGATACAGAGGCGACTTGCCGGGGGTCTGTTCTCACCACCTATATAATACAAAAGCTGTGTAAGCAGGAATTTTCCTAGCACGCATTTAATTATGAAATGTTCACATAAAATGTTCATATAACTTATATATATATATATATATATATATATATATATATATATATATATATATATATATATAGAGAGAGAGAGAGAGAGAGAGAGAGAGAGAGAGAGCGATTAGATTTCTTTTAGGGATTTTAATGACTTTTAACCATTACAAAGAGTAAAACACACGATATAAATGATTTTGAATATCATCTGTTCCAAGTTAGTTACAGAGTCTTCACATAAACATTATGCCTATTCCTGGAATGACTGTGAAAATGTTGGTAAATGTATAAAGGGTACGCGAAATAGGTAAGGTTGATGATTCTCGATGTTTGTAAGATGTCGGTAGAAAATAGCGTGCCAAGATGCCTGCGTCTAAAATGTCGGATGGCGTCGGTTATGTTGATATAATCAGAGTGAGCGCGCTATAGCGGTCGGGTGATCTTATTAATGAAATTTTAAAGCATAAAAAATATATATACGTCAATAGAAATAAAATAGTGTCAAGAAAATAATAATAATAATAAATGAACTCACCAAAGATGATCCTGTGTAGTGAAAAAAAACACTTGATTATTGTTAACTATTAGTGTAGTAAACTATTGTTCTAAATACATTATTATGGCATCAAGTTTATCCATGTCAGAAATAGGGTATCTTCTGTCGGGAGAAGTAAATCTGATAAATCTATCGGTCCGATGTCTCTCGGAAGGGCATCTGTATCCTCTTGTGCAGAGATTGTAGGTGTTAGTGGTCGGGAAGCTGTATCCTGCGATGAGGATGTAGGTATCGGTGGTTGGGGAGTTGTATTCTGCGACGAGGTTGTAGGTATCGGTGGTTGGGAAGCTGAATCCTGCGATGAGATTGTAGGTGCTGGTGCTGTAGGGGCTCGAGGTTTAATGAAAATCCAAAGCCATGTTCCTCTTTGCGGTGTTTGTTGTTGATGTTGATCGCCCATAAAGATGTGGTAATTTATGTGTAAGTCGATCGAGCCCCCAACGTATCGCCCCTCCAGCTGCTGTCGAATGTCACTAAAAAAAACAAGATCGAAAGAATATGGCAACAGTAAAAAAAATGATATGCAATAATAATACATTTTATTGGTTATTACAATTACCGTGCGATTTTTGTTCATCAGGTCGTCCAAGAAGATGTCAATCATGCGCCTGCCCTCGGTACTTGGTCTGAACATATTGACTTGAATAGTGTCGGCTGTGTGTAAACGTTGTAGCGATTACTCGTACGCAAACGCTGTGTGAAATATCACTCTGAAACTAATCACCGGGAGCGATGATCATGTACTTTGCCTGAGTATACTCTAAGTGCTACTTTAGACATACTAGAAGGTCTGATGATCCTATACTATGCCTGAGTATACTATAAGTGCTACCTTAGACTTACTAGATGGTCTGATGGTCCTATACTATGCCTGAGTATACTGAAAGTGCTACCTTGGACATGCTAGATGCCCTGATGATCCTATACTACGCCTGTGTATACTGGAAGTGCTACCTTATACATAATAGATGGTCTGATGATCCTATACTACTCCTGAGTATACTCAAACTGCTACCTTAGACATACTAGAAGCCCTGATGATCCTATACTACCCCTGAGTATACTGGAAGTGCTACCTTAGACATACTAGAAGAACTGATGATCCAATACTACTCCTGAGTATACTGGAAGTGCTACCTTAGACATACTAGAAGCCCTGATGATCCAATACTACTCCTGAGTATACTGGATGTGCTACCTTACACATGCTAGAAGCCCTGATGATCCTATACTACGCCTGAGTATTCTGGAAGTGCTACCTTAGACATGCTAGATGTCCTGATGATCCTATACTACTCCTGAGTATACTGGAAGTGCTACATTAGACATTCTATATGCCCTGATGATCCTATACTGTGCTTGAGTATATTGGAAATGTTACATTATACATGCTAGATGCCCAGATGATCCTATACTGTGCATAATCATGCTGGGAGTGCTACATTAGACATTCTATTTACCCTGATGATCCTATATTGTACCTGATACTTTAAGTTCTACCTTAGGCATGCTAGATGCCCTGATGATCCTCTCCTGTGCCAGAGTATACTGGAAGTGCTACCTTAGTCATACTAGATGGTCTGATGATCTTATATTGTGCCTGAGTATACTGGAAGTGCTACCTTAGTCATACTAGATGGTCTGATGATCTTATATTGTGCCTGAGTATACTGAAAGTGCTACCTTAGACATGCTAGATGCCCTGATGATCCTTTACTACGCCTGAGTATACTGGAAATGCTACCTTAGACATGCTAGATGCCCTGATGATCCTATACTGTGCCTGAGTATACTGGAAGTGCTATTTTAGACATGCTAGATGCCCTGATGATCCTATACTACGCCTACGCATACTGGAAATGCTACATTAGACATGCTAGATACCCTGATGATCTTATACTGTGCTTGAGTATACTGGGATGCGCTGATGATCCTATACTATGCCTGAGTATACTGGAAATGCTACCTTAGACATGCTAGATGCCCTGATGACCTTATACAGTGCTTGAGTATACTGGGATGCGCTGATGATCCTATACTGTGCCTGAGTATACTGGACGTGCTACCTTAGACATGCTTGATGCCCTGATGATCTTATACTCCGCCCGAGTATATTGATCCTCTCCTGCTACCACAATAGCTTCGTCAAAACCTTTGCCGACGCATGATCTGAGACAATAGTTACTTAAAGCCCTGTATCTATTCAAGACCTTAGGCAATATCTCCGTAAAGACAGCTACCAATGCATACTATATCACAATAGTTACGTTAAAACAGCTACCGATGCTCAACTTATCATTATAGCTACGTACAGACAGCTAAAAATGCATATCCTAGGACAATACCTACGTAAAAACCGCTACCATTGCATAACCTTTCACAATAACTACGTAAAGACAGCTAACAATGCATACCCCATTAAAATAGTTACGAAAAGATAACAACCAATACATGCCCTATCATAATAGCTATGTAAAGACAGCTGCCGATGCACAACCTATCACAATAACTCAGTAATGACAGCTACTAAATCATGAATCATCACACTAGCTTCGTAAAGACAGCTACCAATATATACACTATCACAATAGCTACGTAACAAAAAGTTACCGATCAATGACCCAAGATAATACTTACGTAAAGGCCTATATCAATGCATGAGCTAAGACAATAGCAACGTAAGGAAAACCTACCAATGCATGAACTACGACAACAGAAAGGTAAAGACGGCTACCAATGCATTACTTATCACAATAGCTCCGTGAAGACAGCTACCAACACATAACTCATCAACTTAGCTACGTAAATAGCGCTACCAATGCTTAACCTATCACAATTGCTCCGTAGAGACTGCTACAAATACATTCCCTATCACAATAGTTACGTAAAAACGGTTACCGTCATATGACAAAAGACAATATAGTCGTAATGCCCCATCTCAATAGCTACGTAAAGACAACAACTAATGCATAACCTATCACAACAGCTAAGTAAACACATCAACCAATGCATAGCATACACAATAGCTTCGTGAAAACAATTACCGGCCCATGTCCTAAGACAATTTTTACGTAAAGACGTATATCAAAGCATGAGCAAACACAATAGCTACGAAAAGACAGCTACCAATGCATATCCTATCACAATAGTTAGGTCAGGCTAATACCAATGCATACCCTATTGCAATAGCTCCGTAAAGACAGTTGCCTAGTAAACCGTTACGTATAGACATCTATCAATGCATGATCTAAGACAAAAGTTAAGACCTATATAATTGCATAACCTATCACAAAAGCTCCGTGAAGACAGCTACCAATGCATACCCTATCACAGTAGTTACGTAAAATCGGTTACCGACCCACGATATAAGACAATATTTACGTAAAGATCTATATAAATGCAGTAGCTAAAACAATTGCTCCGTAAAGACAGATACCAATGCATAACCCATCACAATAGCTACCTAAAGACAGCTACCAATGCATACCCTATCACAATAGCTACGTAAAAACAACTACCAATGCCTAACTTATCGCATTAGCTACGTAAAGACAGCTACTAATGCATACCCTATCACAGTAGTTACGTAAAATCGGTTACCGACCCACGATATAAGACAATATTTACGTAAAGATCTATATAAATGCAGTAGCTAAAACAATTGCTCCGTAAAGACAGATACCAATGCATAACCCATCACAATAGCTACCTAAAGACAGCTACCAATGCATGGCCGATCACAATAGCTACGTGAAGACAGCTACCAATGCATACCCTATCACAATAGCTACGTAAAAACAACTACCAATGCCTAACTTATCGCATTAGCTACGTAAAGACAGCTACTAATGCATACCCTATCACAATATCTACGTAAAGACGACTACCAATGCACACCTTAGCACAACAGCTCCGTAAGGACAGCTACAAATGCAAACCCTATCACAATATCTACATAAAGAGATCTACCTAGTATACAGTTACGTAAAGACATCTATCAATGAATGACCTAAAGCAATAGCTACCTATAGACATCTACCAATGCATGAACTAAGACAATAGTTACTTAAAGACCTATATCAATGCATATCTTATCACAACGACTCCTTGAAGACAGCTACCAATACACAACCTACCACAATAGCTACGTAAAAACGGCAACGACCCATGACCTAAGACAATATCTACGTATCGATATAAAACAATGCATTAGCTAAGACAATTGATCCGTAAGGACCGCTATCAACGCATGTCCAATCTCAAAAGCTACGTAAAGTCCGCAACAATTGCATAACCTATCACAATAGCTACGTAAAGACAGCAACCAATGCATAACCTTTCACAATCCCTTCGTAAAGACGACTGCCAATGCATATCTTTGCACAATAGCTTCATAAAAACTGTTACCGACCCATGTCCTAAGACAATTTTTACGCAAATACCTATATCAAAGCATGAGCTAAGACAATTGCTCCGTAAAGCAGCTATCAATCCATAACCTATCACAATAGCTACGTGAAGACAGCTACCAATGCATCCCTATCACAAAAGTAACTTTAGGCAGCTACCAACGCATAACCTATCACAATAGCTGCGTAAAGGCAGCTTCCAATGCATAACTAATCACAATATGTACGTAAAGACAGCTACTATTGCATACCTTATCACAATAGCTCAGTAAACATAGCTACCAATGCATACCCTATCATAAAAGATACGTAAAGACAGTTACCTAGTAAACAGTAACGTAGAGACCTATACCAATGCATGACCTAAAGAAATAGTTAGGTATAGACATCTACCAATGCATGGCCTAAGACCTATATCAATGCATAATTTATCACACTAGCTCCGTGAAGACGGCTACCAATGCATACCCTATCACAATAGCCACGTAAAAACTGTCACCGACCCACCATATAAGGCAATATTTACGTATATACCTATATCAATGCAAAAGCAAAGACAACTGCTCCGTAAAGACAGCTACCAATGCATAACCCATTAAAATAGCTACGTAAAGACAGCTACCAATGCATACCTATCACAATAGCTATTTAAAGACAGCTACCAATATATAATCAATCACAATAGCTACGTAATGACAGCTACTAATGCATAACCTATCAAAATAGCTTCGTAAAGACGACTTCCAATGCATACCGTAGAACAATAACTCCGTAAAATCATTTACGTAAAAGCCTATATCAGTGCATGAGCTAAGACAATTGCTCCGTAAGGACAGCTACCAATCCATACCCTATCATAACATCTCTGTAAAGACAGCTACCAATGCATACTCAATCACAATAGCTACGTAAAAACGGCCACCGACCCATGACCTAAGACCATATTTACGTATAGACCTATATCAATGCATGAGCTAAGACAATTGCTCCGTAAGGAAAAGCTACCAATCCATACCCTATCACAATATCTCAGTAAAGACAGCTACCATTGCATAACTTATCTCATAAACTATTTATCGACTGTAGAGCATTGGAGTATCGTATCTTCCCATCTACCGGGCAAACACGGACAAGACCTTACAGTGAGCCACCTCGAGGGCAGCCCCCTCAGTATTGACGTAGCTATTGTGATAGCAGGAGAGGCTCATCAGCAAGCATGTCTAAGGTAGCACTTCCAGTACACTCAGGCACAATATAGGATCATCAGGTTGTATATAATGTCTAATGTAGCACTTCCAGTATAATCAGGCACAGTAAAGGATCATCAGCGCATCTAGCAAGTATAATGTAGCACTTCTAGTATACTCAAGCACAGTATAGAATCATCAGGGCATCTAGTATGTCTAAGGTAGCACTTCCAGTATACTCAGGCGTAGTATAGGATCATCAGGGCATCTAGCATGTCTAAGGTAGCACTTCCAGTATACTCAGGATCAATATAGGATCATCATGGTATATAGAATGTCTAATGTAGCACTTCCAGTATACTCAGGCGTAGTATAGGTTCATCAGGTTATATAGAATGTCTAATGTAGCAGTTCCAGTATACTCAGGCACAGTATAGGATCATCAGGGCATCTAGCATGTCTAAGGTAGCACTTCCAGTATACTCAGCCGTAGTATAGGTTCATCAGGTTATATAGAATGTCTAATGTAGCACTTCCAGTATACTCAGGCACAGTATAGGATCATCAAGGCATCTAACATGTCTAAGGTAGCACTTTCAGTATACTCAGAAACAATATAGGATCATCAGGGCATCTAGCGTGTCTAAGGTAGCACTTCCAGTGTACTCAGGCGTAGTATAGGATCATCAGGACATCTAACATGTCTAAGGTAGCAATTCCAATTTGCTCTGGCACTGGAGAGGATCATCAGGGCATATAGAATGTCTAATGTAGCACTTCCAGTATACTCAGGAGTAGTATAGGATCATCAGGGCTTCTAGTATGTCTAAGGTAGCACTTCCAGTATACTCAGGAGTAGTATAGGATCATCAGGGCTTCTAGTATGTCTAAGGTAGCACTTTCAGTATACTCAGGAGTAGTATTGGATCATCAGAGCTTCTAGCATGTCTAAGGTAGCACTTCCAGTATACTCAGGCGTAGTATAGGATCATCAGGATATCTAACATGTCTAAGGGAGCACTTCTAGTATACTCTGGCACAGGAGAGGATGATCAGGGCATATAGAATGTCTAATGTAGCACTTCCAGTATACCCAGCCACAATATAGGATCATCAGGGCATATAGAATGTCTAATGTAGCACGTCCAGTATACTCAGGCGTAGTATAGGATCATCAGGATATCTAACATGTTTAAGGGAGCACTTCCAGTATACTCTGGCAAAGGAGAGGATTATCAGGGCATATAGAATGTCTATTATAGCACTTCCAGTATACTTAGGCGTAATATAGGATCATCAGACCATCTAGTATGTCGAAGGTAGCACTTTCAGTATACTCAGGCGTAGTATAGGATCATCAGACCTTCTAGTATGTATAAGGTAGCACTTCCAGTATACTTAGGCGTAGTATAGGATCATCAGGGCATCTAGTATGTCTAAGGTAGCACTTCGAGTATACTCAGGCATAGTATAGGATCATCGCTCCCGGTTATTAGTTTCAGAGTGAAATTTCACACAAGCTATCATATCGATTCAGTTTTCAGTTAATGTCAACTATATACCCAGTTCGGATGCGGACTTGCGATTGCAAAATTCAATCGCCGAATCTAGGTTAGCGTTTGCGTACGAGCAATCGCTACAACGTTTACACACAGCCGACACTATTCCAGTCAATATGTTCAGACCAAGTACCGAGGGCAGGCGGATGATTAACATCTTCTTGGACGACCTGATGAACAAAAATTGCACGGTAATTGTAATAACCAATAAAATGTATTATTATTGCATATCATTTTTTTTTTTTACTGTTGCCATATTGTTTCGATCTTGTTTTTTTTAGTGACATTCGACAGTAGCTGGAGGGGCGATACGTTGGGGTTCGATCGACTTACAGATAAATTACCACAATTTTATGGGCGATCAACATCAACAACAAACACCGCAAAGAGGAACATGGCTTTGGATTTTCATTAAACCTCGAGCCCCTACAGCACCATCACCTACAACCTCATCGCAGGATACAGCATCCCAAACACCGATACCTACAACCTCGTCGCAGGATACAACTCCCCAACCACCGATACCTACATCCTCATCGCAGGATACAGCTTCCCGACCACTAACACCTACAATCTCTGCACAAGAGGATACAGATGCCCTTCCGAGAGACATCGGACCGATAGATTTATCAGATTTACTTCTCCCGACAGAAGATACCCTATTTCTGACATGGATAAACTTGATGCCATAATAATGTATTTAGAACAATAGTTTACTACACTAATAGTTAACAATAATCAAGTGTTTTTTTTTACACAGGATCATCTTTGGTGAGTTCATTTATTATTATTATTATTATTTTCTTGACACTATTTCATTTCTATTGACGTATAGGCCTATATATTTTTAATTATGCTTTAAAATTTACATTAACGACATCACCCGACCGCTATAGCGCGCTCACTCTGATTATATCAACATAACCAACGCAATCATTTTAGGCGCCGCCATCTTGGCACGCCATTTTCTACCGACATCTTACCCGCCATTTTCTTACACTGGGCGCCGCCATCTTTGTTCTACCCGTCATTTTCTTACACTGGGCGCCGCCATCTTTTTGTCCTAAAATATTGCACCTTCTACTTGTGTGTGTGTGTGTGTGTGTGTGTGTGTGCGTGTGTGTTTGTGTGAGTGTGTGTGTGAGTGTGTGTGTGAGTGTGAGTATGAGTGAGTGTGTGTGTGAGTGTGAGTATGAGTGAGAGTGTGTGTGTGTGTGTGTGTGTTGTGTGTGTTTGTGTGAGTGTGAGTGTGTGTTTTAAAGCTTTTTAACACTTTATAAATAATTGTGTTTTTCAAAATATAATAAAAATTAATTTTAAAATTTTATAGCTCATTAATAACAAGTGGTGTACCCCCGGTATTTTGTAATGTCTTTAGTTAATTTCAAAATCTTTGTTTTACGTATAAGTTAATATTTACACTTTAAAAAGGATTGCAGGCTCAATTGTTTACATTACCAATAGTATGTAATAATTTTATTTGGGCTGATTCGCTGTCTATCCAAACTGTTCTGAAGACAGACATGTTACATAAAAGTTCTCATTAAAATTTTCAAAATACATTTAATTTGAATAATATTAAATTACTACGCTTAAAAGGTGTTTAGCAATACTAACTTGAATTTAAAAAAAAATACTTCTACCATAAATGTATACTCGATATTCCGTGTCCAACATTAATATATCGTCAGAATTCCCTTCCTATTTGTTTTTCCAGGATCAAAACAGAATGTCGAATGTTCTCATAACATTCGTAAACATGTTCTCATAACATTGAGTAAACGTATTTTATCCACTACGTTATAAAAACCAGTTAGATATATCTAATGCTGGAGTGTACGTAATTGAATTTAATATACTATAATGTTTGTTTTTTTATTTAAAAACTACTTAAATATAACCTCTAAATGACGGGTGGAAACAGCTATTCTATAAAATAATAAGTTATAATTGAAAATAAACACATAAATAAGCGTGTACATGGGTTTTTCAAATAGTTTTCTCCTTACCAATAAAGTGCTCCATGAGCCTATAGATGTATAAAGTTGAATACATTATTTATCAATTTAAAATACTTGGTTTAATATTATAAACATACTTTACTCTTTTATTTTTAAACAATTTGGAAAAGTATAACAACGTATAAACTTATTAAATAAATCACTTATAAATAGGTAAAGTGTAGAGCTGCATGCGTGTTGCTTGCTCATCAAGTTATCTCTTTGAACTATTAAGGTAACACACCTTAATACAATTATAAAATTAAGGCTACACATAAAGAGAACAAACTTGAAAGCGCCCTTTGAGTTTTACTGTTGAATATTTCAAGAGGTTAACCTGTGCTGCAATAGGCTGATAATGTACAGTCATCAATCATGTTCAGTGACGGGTTCTTTTTCAGCAGCCGTGAAAATACTGTTATAAAATTCAAGTTCCTTTGACACATTTTAGGCAAACTTTTCTGTGGCCTAAGACATTTCTTTCAGATTCGTTTATGTACTCCAAGTTTAACTTTAACAAAGAAATATTTGTTACGAACTATTAAACCACCTCGTCAAAGATTTAGGTATTTTAAACCATAAATAAGAAATGATTTATAACGAGGGAGACATTTTAATGTTTGCTTGAATTTTTTTAAAATTATACAATGATTTGATAATTTGTTTTGAAAGTATATTAATTTACTAATTGAAAGTTATTTATAGCTAAGTAACATTTTATTTATCTACTGGATTTTTGGCATTGGAATTTTATTCAGACTTCACCCATTTATTGGTTTTTCAGAAGTCATCTATATTTCAAAAACATGCCTACCTAGAGTTCGGAAAGATCTGGGATACAAGGGAAACACAATAAAACTTGGTCTAATTAATGTTTATTTAGTCACTCGCATGAAAGTTGAATGTTAATTAAACTGTTGATAAGCCAGACAAGCAACTTGTTTATTACAAACACCTCTTCGTACATTTTGTAATGACTTTGTAATAAACAAGTTTACTTGATTCGCTATCAACCGTTTAATTATTCTTTAAAAAACTAGTATTGACTCGTCAAATAATTTTTTTTTCAATCACATCCAACCTCATTTAGCAACATACACGAACTTTATACAATTAATTTTTCTTCACAGAGTAATGTGTTAAAAAAATAATATGATACAATGTATTTGGTTAAGATAGGTCTGTAAAGAATTATTAAGGTTAACTAACCAGGTGAAGTGTAACACACTTATGGTCACCATTTTATAATGGAGCATAGAGTAAGTATAATGTAATAACGGAGGCTTACCTCATAAAACTTTATTTTGGTTTTCCTATAAATAAATCTATCATATATTTGGGTACTTTGTAGCTATATATAGTCTTAGCGTGAAGACTTTCCTCATGGCTAAGTATAAATGTTTTTGAAATCTAGGTGACGTCTCAGTGATCAGTAAATACCTAGATAACAAATAAAGTTACAAACTTGAGTATTTACAAAGGATATTTATGGATTAAAAATATAAGCTATTAAAAATATTATGTTTGTAAAAATGTTTGAGTATTTGTAAAGCTATAATGTTTGAGTTATTCTAAACCAATTTTAACTGTAAATCAAAGTTATTGCTCCGTTACAACTACCTTGGATTTAAAGTATAAATGCAAAGTGCATTAGAAAAATGAGAAATGCGTTTTAGAATCTAGAATAACGATGGAACTATTTATTCTGTGAATAAGCTTTCGTTTGCAAGAAATAGTAATAAATTGGAAAATATTTTTAAAGTATTCGTTCAGAAAAAAATAACGATAAATGTAAACGATAAATTAAAACAAATGGGTTAAATAAAGAATAAATAGCTCACTGTGTGTTGGAAAGATACAAACAGGAACATAAAGTAACATAAATAAACACCACATCGTGAGAAATTACGTCACAGCTTAAAGTATAACATGTTTACCTGATGCCCAGGGAGTGCACTGCCCTTATTTTTGCTAAATATGTGCGCCCATAAAATAATATTTTACACACATAGCAAATAATATACTTCTTTTATTCTGTGATTGAAGGCGTAAATTAAAATGATTATTATCGCCCGCTAGGTAAATATTAGGGGAGTATAAAAGGGGGATGTGAGTGAGGTTAAGTTAAAACATCTATGTTTTTGATATAATTATGAAAGTCGTTGACTGCGAGGTCATAGGTAAAATATCCGTAAAAACACAGATGGGAAGATGTTATGCAGATTGATGTGGGAAAAATAGAAATCGGACACACGAACTGTACTAAACGCTGGAAATACAGATGTAAATTGTGCCTATGAACAGCCATCATTGGATCCTCGGGTCCTATTATTCATGTAGGTAATGTGGTACAGGAAAAAGTTATAAAATGTGTGATCTATTTTGTATAAAAATTAAATTTCTACTTTGATATACCAAGAATGATCAGTCAATAAATATAAGGATAATCTTGATGTAGTTAAGAACGCATTAAACACACACACACACACACACACACACACACACACACACACACACACACACACACACACACACACACACACACACACACACACACACACACACACACACACACACACACACACACACACACACACACACACACACACACACACACACACACACACACACACATACACACAGACACACACACACACACACACACACACACACAGACAGACACACACACACACACACACACGCACACGGGTACGGGTTAGACTGTCCTTCAATGCGTTGTATATGAATTCGACAAGTAAGTAGCTAACCATTATCAACGTCAGTTTAGTAACCTTATCTGAAATAATGTTAGTGAATCTTACACACCGTAACGAATTCGGTCGTTGTATGCTAGATGGAAGGCGGATATTAAATATCATAAAACAAATTTCAATATTAAAAATAATAGTAATCATAATAGTAAAAATAAATACAAACATTTTTAGAAAAAAGAACATCTCTTAACCCATTAGTGCATAAAACAAATAATTGATTTCAAATATTTTTTTATGGTATATTGGTTATTTTAATATAATAAACACAGGAAAAATGTTTTAAAAATATTATGTACGTAATTTGTTAATTATGCTATATCTGATAAATCGGACGCTATTCATTCAGACTACACAGGGATCCGAATGTACATCTCAAGATTATTCCACTTGCATGCACAATAACCCGTGTGTGATTTAAATAATGATTAATTTAAATACTTACTTATTTATATAAGTGAATACAAAAGGAATCTGTTTTTATAAAATCATGCACTTTGCTCATACATTCATCCACAAAATGCTTATAAATACTTAAAAACTGGAATGCAAACTTTATTCCCATTTATGATACAAATTTGAGAACTTATACAGATGTTATTACATGAAGCATGTGACTTCTCAAAAGTCCTTCCTAATGTCTGTAGTAATGTTGGAAGCACGTAGGATGAAGTCTAACTTGTCACCCAAGCATATGACTTCCCTAAAGTCCTTTCTAATGTCTGTAGTAATGTTGGAAGCACTTAGTATGAAGTCTAACTTGACACTCAAGCATATGACTTCATAAAAGCCCTTTATAATGTCTGTAGTAATGTTGGAAGCACTTAGGACGAAGTCTAACTTGACACTCAAGCATATACTTCCCAAAAGCCCTTTCTAATGTCTGTAGTAATGTTGGAAGCACTTAGGACGAAGTCTAACTTGACACTCAAGCATATGACTTCCCAAAAGCCCTTTCTAATGTTTGTAGTAATGTTGGAAGCACTTAGGATGAAGTCTAACTTGACACTCAAGCATATGACTTCCTAAAAGCCCTTTCTAATGTCTGAAGTAATGTTGGAAGCACTTAGGATGAAGTCTAACTTGACACTCAAGCATATGACTTCCCAAAAGCCCTTTCTAATGTCTGAAGTAATGTTGGAAGCACTTAGGATGAAGTCTAACTTGACACTCAAGCATATGACTTCCCTAAAGTCCTTCCTAATGTCTGTAGTAATGTTGGAAGCACTTAGGATGAAGTCTAACTTGACACTCAAGCATATGATTTCCGAAAAGTCCTTTCTAATGTCTGAAGTAATGTTGGAAGCACTTAGGATGAAGTCTAACTTGACACTCAAGCATATGAATTTGACTTTCCCTGTATAGTTTACACGTCGTTCGGTGGCATTGGGTGTTGGCCAGTGACTGATGTTGTCATATTGAATATCATGTAGAGGCGTTGCTATTTGTTTCTGGTATGGTGGTTTTCCATGTCTTTCCAATAAAGTAATGGCGAAGATTATTCTGAAGTGCAAAAGCTGTTGAGTAGCAGGAGATCCAGGTAGTAATTTATGCATTTACTACACGCCCACCAAATAAATAATAATGGACCACCAGAATTTTCGTTGTTTTATTCTAGTTCAATAACTAGGAATGCCTTCAATGCCTTGATTTAATAGATCGACAACCCTCCCTCATTTCCTAATTATATTCAGCTTGTTTTTCCAACAGAAAAACTCACAGTTTAATGCTACAAAGACCAACACTAATATCATCCCAACGTATCAACATTATGTTATCAGCTGTGCGAAGGATATTGATGCTCGTTCTTCTTTTTCTAACTGTTTAGTGGTTTTAAGGGCACAGTCTTTAGTTCTGTCAGCTCTAATAGTGTCTTTTGCTCAAATCCCTAAGTATTTATGAAGAATTAAAGTTAAGTAGTTATCAATAAAATTGAATACAATTTATAATTATTTCGGACAGTGTATGTCATCCCACTGCTTAGCGTCCGATATATACTGTTTGTATGATTATAAACACTGGTCACACTATTCCCCTTGTCAGGCACATTATCAAATTTGTTACTTGTATTGTTACGAGTAAAATTATAACATATAAATTAATTTTTATGCGAGTATATAGTAGTAGGGAATGAAACTGACCTTTCATTCATGACAGAAAATAAACGTCTCGACATAACTGCAGCTGATGATGTGGGGTTATGTCGACAAAGGGAAATCATGCGTCCATTTAGTTCAATAGACTGTCTAGGTCGTCTAATAGACATCATAATCTTCAAAAACAAAAATTCCCTATGGTAGAAATTAAAATTCTTGCGTCCGATTAATCAGACGCTATGCTCTAATGGGTTAAAGAGTTTATTCTAAGTATAAAATGTTTTAAAGTTTTATTTGTGTTCGATATCTTAAAATTTTATAAAATATCTTTTAAAATTATTAAAAATATATTGTTAAAACGTCTGTAGTATGATTGGTTAAATTGTTTTGAGTAATAACTAAATAGAAAAAAAAGAAAAAAATTGTCACAACAATTTCTCAAAAACAGTTTAACAAGAAACCAATACTTACATGGACTCTACTTAAATTGTATTAATTTAATATTTACATAAATATTTTCCGAAAATATACGACTGAGAGGACTTTAGGATGCATAAAAGCACATCCATACTTAAAGTATCTCTCGAGAACATGAAAAAGAGATCAGCCCCACTCTCTCTGATTGCAAGACGGGAGCAGGCCCACTTTAGAGCCCAACTTTGGCTGTACGTTGATACAATAATATTTCATTACATAGAAATTTCCATAAATAATATTTAAAAAAGGTGCAGCAAAATCAGACAGCAGTTCATAAATACTTAACAACAAATAACAATAACAGTTTAGAGTAACGATATATTGTTCTGCACCGAATTGTATACATATTCCTCAGTCTTTAAATTAAATGGAACTTCTCATGATTAAACAAACTAGCAAAGATAAATACATGCTTTCGGATTAACTCCGAGCAACTTACAAACTAAATAAAAATAAAATAGTCCCCAACATATAAGCCAAGATGCTTAGCACCAGCCACGCAAACCACAAATAAAGGTTTAAATGTAATTTGGCTGGTGCAACCCTCCCAAAGACATTAACAAGTGCGTCCAGCTGTAACGTGCCCCAGCTGCTATCATTGTTGCTGACCGGTGATGTAGTAATATAAATGTCCCGTGACCATCTAATGGCATCCGAAACCATTAGCCTTTTCATTACTTTAGCACAACGCGGAGATATCCTCAACAACCAGATGATCTCGTTACGATGGTCCCAGGAACCGAGGGCTCCTACCACTACGGCATTAAGGGTCACTACATAACCCTGAGATCGGAGCTCCTCAACCAGGCGCGAATATCTATCGATCTTAGATTGTCGTGATTCGGCCAGAGATTGGTAGTGGTTCTTGAAGGCTAGATCGACAATTGAAACTTTTCTAGTCTCCTCATTCACAACCACCAGGACCGGCCTTAAGTTGGAACTCACACCTGGCACCGTTTGATTAAAGCGAACATCACCAGTCCGCCGCGGTACTACCTTGGATAGTCTATTTAAAATGGCATCATGGTGTTCCTGCAAGGCCGCGCTGTGCTTGAGACAGTGGTTCAGCACATGCGGCAGCGTTACAGACCAGCATAACCACATCGCCGAAACCCGCCTGTCTCCCGTTCCGAACCGCCGGCAGCCATTAAGTGGTACCGTTCCAAGCCGGACTTTAAAGACGAACCTACAGTCGGCGAATAACGTCCGGTGCGAATAAAATGATTTCAAGTGTCGCACCGAAGCGACACATCGACCACCTTCCCTTGGCCTGCCTTCTCTATCAGTCTTCTACGGTACCCAGACCTAACAACCGCTCGCAGCGCCGCTCGTGAGGACCTGGCTCGCGTTCTCCGGAACGATGACGGGGTCTATTTTAGCATCGGGTGCTGGTACAATTACTTGAAACTCCCGCAACACCGAGCTCCAACGCCATGTGACCCCAATCCGCAGCCGTCGCGCAGCATTCCTTGCGACAGTCCAGACTGACGCAATACCCCCACCGTCTCTGTCGAACTGCCCGTTAAGTCTCCCTGACAGGTAGCCAGCAAGGTCTTCCTCGGTGGGTTGCTGCCCGATTCTCGTACGGAATACACCGCATAAGATGGACTTCGCCAAGTCCTTCACAAGTGAATCTCGACAGGTGACAAGTCGAAAGGCACGAACGACGGCCGCAACGTCAGACCAGCTCCCCCTCCAACTAGTCCAAATAGACGAGCTCCGCGCTCGCTCAGCGAGGCAGGTGCATCCATGACTTGGCCATGCGCCTCACCGCCTTGTTCAGTTCAGTCAATGGGGCCCCTCACCCTGGCGCCCCTGAGTATAAACTCCAGACATGGAAGGATGAACATCCTGACCACCTCCAACTTTTGCCAGGGTGAAAGCAGGCTCCGATCGACTGCTTCTAGGTCGCGGATCATCTCGTTTATACTGTCCACCGGGGTCTGGCTGATCTTAAAGCCAGTGGGGACACCCAGTTGGCAGTAGCCATATTTTCCAAGTACACCCAACTTGTTTCTTTACCCCCTTAAACGTTCATAGGTGAAAAATAAATGTTCCTTTTCATACTTTCCTTTTTTACATCCTTTTCATTTCAGTTTTAACTTAACGAGATATGATTATTAATAGCCAAGAGCAATACAAATGACGCTTTATACCATGGACTGAATATACTATCAAGAAAATAAAATAAAAATAAATATAAAAATCAAAATATAGAAAGTAAAGGGAGTTCTATTACAGCAGGAGAAGGAAAGCAAAAATAAACTGAAAGGAACGATAATAGCAAATAAGAAGAAAACGAGGAGAACCAAAGAGAACTAGTAGAATAATGAAAACGAAAAAATAAGTGGAATGAGAATACTAATATAATATACAAATTAATACTATACGAAAAGATTACGTCCTTTGTTCTCCAGTAGGGGGTTTGATGAAACTATGCATCATCTGAAGGAGGAGTACAAGGACAGAAAAGGAACAAAGAAGAAGAAAATATATTATGAAAAGGAGAATGTAGATTGGTTTTTTGTAGTTTTAAGGCTATCAGCAGCACAACTACTACAGTCTAGGAAAGGATTATCTATATAAGTAAGATAAACATAGAGACATGAAATAGGATCAGGTTATAGGGGAAATAATATTATATAAGCAGAGGTCTACGCCTGAACTTACATACTCTCCGTCAAGGTCATAAAACTGTCTCTAACCGTTACAACCTCTTGTAAGAAAAAGTGACCGATGGTTGATGGAATTATGTAAGATTATGTAAAGAACATAGCTGTTCCCTGATACTGACAACAAGTGAAAATTATAGCTTGACGAAAGTAGTTAATGGGGACACTTGAGCGCAAACTACCCCTAACTGTCCTGTACGTCACCGGTGAGTATAGGGGTAGTTTTGGATGATGGAGGAGGTCGGTGCGTCATTGATCGTAGACTTTGGGGTGGGTTTGACTACGTTTAGAAGGGTAGGGGGTAGTTTTTGGAAAAAATATATTCTAACGCACTAACCTAAGGTATGTAAATTGCATCTAACCTAACCTACCCCTAGGTGAAGGGGTGTCCTTAGCTACGTTCAGGACCTTCCCCGGGGGTAGCTCCGGGGGTGGAATCGGAGTGGGGGTAGTTTTCGAACAAATTTTGGAAAAATGTGTCTTGACTGATAGGGTGAGTCTAGAGTGCATATTGGCTAGATGTGGGGGTGGGTCCACCAAGGGGTAGTTTTTAAATAATATATGAAAATGCCAAAAATTGATCGGTTGGATCAAATGACCGTATGGGATATGTTTAGAGTTCAGTATGGACTGTTGCGGGGGCGGGTTCACCAGGGGGTAGTTTTAAATAATATATGAAAATGCCAAAAATGATCGGGTCCTAGGTAAAAGTCACCCTGGAGTCGTGCTCGAGGTAAAGCCACCTAGGAGCCAGCCCTTAGGTAAAGCTACCTTTGGAGCATGGCCTCAGGTAAAGCCATCCTAAAAAATTGCCCTTAGGTAAAGCCGACCATGACGTTTGGCCTTAGGTAAAGCTACCATTGGACCCTGGCCTTAAGTAAAGCCTCATTGAAGCTAGACTTTAGGTGAAGCAGTCAGCCCTTAAGTAAAGCTACCCAAGAGTTGGGCCTTAGGTTCAGGATGGTTGCTATATCAGGTACAGCCTCTCGACCAAGACAAATACTTCCACCAAGTCTTAGGTAAAACTACCTTGGAGTCAGACCATAGGTAAAGTCACCCTAGAGTCGTGCTTGAGGTAAAGCCACCCAGGAGCACGGCCTCAGGTAAAGCTAACATGGAGCAGGGCCTCAGGTAAACAAAACTTGAAGCCTGCCCATAGGTAAAGTAACCCTGGAATCTGGCTTTAAGTGGGGGTGGTTATTAAATAATATAATTTTAACCGACCAACAATTATACACTGAGTTCAAATAGTCAACAGTCTATGCGGGGAATCGACCAATCACATTGCAGGGGCCCGGTATGTCTACGCAACACAACGCAAACGGTCGCTGTAAGACGTGAAGGCCTATATACCATGTTAAGCCAATATATATGATAGCCCACATAATGTGGGTGTTTGTGTGTGTGTGTGTGTGTGTGTGTGTGTGTGTGTGTGTGTGTGTGAGAGAGAGAGAAAAAGATATTGAGGGAAAGAGAGAGAGATAGAGAGAGAGAGACATAATAAAATCAATTGTTGATAGTATCAAAACAAATTTGTCACATAGCATCTCTAAAATGTATTTGTCTTGTTACGTCGTTTCCGAGAAATATTTCTCGATTCTATTGAAAGTTAGAGTTTACTCGAATTTTAATTAAATTCGTCTTTGGCAATAATTTGCCAGCTGATAGTGTTTTACTTTTTACATATTATTCTCCGCGTAACTGACATTACACTAGTACGATAACTTGCTGGTTTTAAAATTTGTTATTAATTAATAAATATTTTCACATAAGTTTTAGTCTTAAGTTCAGGTAATAGTTTAATTCAAATAAGGATAAAGTAAATTAATTGAATAATTTGATTTAATAAATCAATAATATTTATTTATTTTTCCCTGGGAATTTTTTTTTGAAACTAGCTCAGGAAATTCTTTATTGACATTCTATGAAAACCCTAGCACGAAACACAATGAACCTTATTGCACTGAAAAGGAATTTTAGTTTCGATTTTTGTAAATGAGTTATTTGATTGTTAATTGTTTCAACTGGTATATTGTTAATGTTCCCATTGAATGTTCACTACTTTAAATACAAAGTTTAACCTCGTGAAAATTGTTTACGTATTTTTTGCAGACATTTTTCAGTTCCATAAATCTTACTTTTTAAAAGTTCAGTATAAAACAATTACATACATAGCTTGATGTAATGTTAAATTCTTTAAATATAATATTAAATATCTAAACTCTTTAAATACGTAAATAACTAGTAGGAGTACATTCGTAATTCTTTTGGAGTAGGCATGTTGTATCTATTCCTTCGGGCCACCATTGCTCTAACCACTGTTATTGACACCTCTCCCTAAATGAACGATAAAGTTGTGGGACATTTATCTCATTGACCCATGTTGAGTCCAGATCTAGATACACATTGATGTGTCCACTTCTTATTTGTACCTCTCACCATCTGGTATCATTTTACTTTCCTTTTCCTATTTAGCAGACGCCATCTATGAACCATAAAAGAATGCTCAGCAGCTAAGCGTCCGTGTTCACCCGAGCAATGATCCCAAACAAGGTGGTTTAATATTCACGATCCTTTTCACATCCTCTTTAGACAATGATAGTCAAATGTTGACCACCTAAATTTAAAGATCACGTTTACACCCTATTACCGTAGGAAATGTTTCAAGGAATTTAGATAGCCTACATCTAAATAGACGATTATCTTGGCCCCCAAGTAAATTATATTCTAGATTCAGTGATCTTCCTTGCATCCGAAGAATAGACTAAAGAAAAAGTCTTTCTTATTAAGGTTTTCGCAACAAGTTTATTCACATTAGCAAACGATGCGTGAGGGATGTGAAGTATGAATAGACTTTGATATTAATGAAGCGTGTTAGACTAGCACAGGTGACCGCTCTGTTGAAATTAATGTTGTTTGTGCTTTTGAAAGGGCAAGACTGTTTTACGTCATCTGAATTATTCAATTTTTAACCTTGAACTTTTAATACGAGATGATTTTATTTACTAGCAATACTATTATTGGTATTATCGATTGGACAGTTATAATTATATTATATTGACACTTTTAAGTAGAAAAATTCCTCCTTGATGAAGTTACAAGAATTAAAAATTTTGATTAAATCTTTGCAAAACTTTGACGTTATCACAAGATGCAAATACTGTAGTTGAATTAGTTAAATACAAGTGTTTGAAGATTTGTTTTTAAACACCGTCCTAATGGGAGAAATTTCGAAAATATAATGAAAGAGGCGAGACATCAACATCTCATTTATCACTTTAATTTTCCCAAAATCACGAGTGTAACTTGAACATTTTCCGTTCTCTTCACTACCGACTACAAACGGAAAATGCACTTGTGTAGTGCTGACGTCATTATAAGGCACTTCCGCAGTGCATTAGGTGTTTCGTGCTCGGAGAAGAGTTGTTCGGTGTTTTATCGACAACATGGACATGCAATTTGGATTCTCTGTTAACTTTTCCAACACCAAACATCTTTTTTTGTAAAATGCTTAGGCCTATAACTACAAGCGTTATTGTGAAATAAAAAATAATATTCCTGTAAAATTAGGTTATGGAGAAATTATTCTACAAATTATAACATGTTCCATAAGTTCCAATAATAAATGTTGTGAAAACAGCTAAGTAAAACCGGAAAATCACAAAACCTTATAACAAAAAGTTTGAAAAATAAACTTTATAAAAAAGCAACTGGTTTTAACCAAAATAGTACCAAGAAATTCAACAAAATTGTTTTGTAATGGATTAAAAAAGAAATGAAAATTGTCTTACTTTGGATGAAAAAAGGCATATGACTTATAAAGGGATGAACAAATGACAGATATAAAGGGGACTGAATGTCGGTGTTTTAGTGGAGGAAAACGGCCAGAATAACAACTAGATGCACGTGGGCGAAGGGAAGAAAACGGAATATTCCAAAACGAGGGGGAATTGTTTAAAAGGAAGCTTCTTGTTATAAAGTGGGCTTTAGCGATTGGAATGAAACATTTATGAAAATGCAACTGCGATGCTATTTCGCTATGTTTAAGTTTTTATTTCTTCTGTGTAATTTAAAGACAATTAGTAACCATGGAAACCATAATCGAAAATCAGTAATTATTGACAACGATAATTAGAAAAGATTCGGAAATATAGGAACGGTTAAAAGTATTAACATAAAATTATCCGGCACCGATATAGGGGCATCATGTGGTCTCTTCGAGTACAGGGTTATAAAGAGGATATGAACCCATTGTAGAAGTGTAGTTAGAGTTAGGTAGAACTAAGAAAAAGACAAAATTGTTTTTATAACTGGAAAATATCTTTAGTAAAAAAATTTATAATATCGCTTGTATAGAGTCGATTACATGAAGTACGTAACCTGCTCTCAATTGAGGTGAAAATATTCCCCACCCTCAACGCGTGCTTTGGTGTTTTGTGAAATTTTAAAAACTGTTGTTTGACTGTTATCTTTTACAACCTTCTCATGGTTTATTTATTTTTTTTTAAAATTTCTTCGATAAAACGTTCATTGGGATAGTTAGGATATGGATTATACAAACGAGTTTCGAATACATTATTGTTTATAATTATATGCTGTAGAACGTAAGAACAAAACCTAGCTACGACATAGATTTAAGAATGTTTTTATATTCAAGTTGCTAATTAAAACCACAGCCACCGGTATCTTGGCTCAAAGTAAACTTCCAAGGCAAGGGAGGATGTATTGATTCAGGGTTTTATTAATAAATCTGCGCAAAACTCTCTTCCTCAGCTGCTTCTAAAAAAATTTCTTTAAACATAAATACAACTCAGAATCTCTTCTATGCCTTTTTACCGCTGTATTTTTAAATAACACTTTATATCTTTTATATATATATACATATTAAAAAATGTTACACAGGTGCAAAAAGCATTCTTCCAATAAAAACTCTGAATGATCGTTGGTGTAGTATCCCAAATCTCGCTACTAAGGCCCTAATAAGTGTTTAAAGTTTTAACTAAATTGTATTTATCAATTTTCAGTAGACGAGACAACATGAATATCATCTACAAGAAATGAGAAAGTTTTGTAAAATTTTCGTTTAAGGTAGAGAAATAAAACCCCCGGGTAGGGGATATAGAAGTAATCATGGCATACACGTGTGCAGGGTAGCCTACCTGAAGTACAAATAATTTCCCTCGACATAATAGAGTGATGTTTACCCCATTGCATGAAGAAGGGGATATGTACAAGTAGATGGAATTAAGTAGATAGGGTAAGGAATGGACACGATGATTCCATAACTCTTGGAATAGGAGATACGCTTATCTGAAGTAAACTTATTTGTAGCCGAGTGGGAAGAAATATGTCCACCAATATTTGTCAGGACTATATAAGAGTCCCTTTTAAAGAAGTTAATTTATTAAACAACGAAGGGAAAAAAGCTTATTTTATTAGAAATTTACACAATAGTTAATAACTTTCCGCCAATACTAAACAAATGTACAAAATAGCAAAATGATTTGTGTGTATTATATTACTTCTGTATAATGAATTGGGACTAAAGGCAGAATTTAAATTGTTTTCTATTAATAATTTTCAAAAAAAGATCTACTGCAAGTTTTGTTGCTATCCTGTTTTCAAATACACTTTAAAATTAGTTTTTTAATAAAAAATTAATCATTTTTTTGAAGTTGGTGTAATTTCTGAATTATATCAAAGTTAAACTTTTAAAACGTGCGAAAGAAATAAGGTAGTTCTGAGTTACATTTATATATATATATATATTATTTATAACTTCAAAATGTTCATAATCAAGATGCATTTTATTCAATATTTACAATTTTGCTGAAGCTTTTCGCCAAGTGTACTGAAGTAGACTTTGAGAATGCTGGAACTGTACACCGGCGAAAAGCTTCAGCAAAATTGTAAATGTTGAATAAAATACATCTTGATTATGCACATTTTGAAGTTATAAATAATTATAATAAATCAAGAAAAAATAATCATCTTTATTATAATATATATGTATGTATGTATATATATAAATAAATAAATAAATATATATATATATATATATATATATATATATATATATATATATATATATATTTTTAAGATCAAATAATACACACAAATACAGGAATATTTAATTTATTGAACAATAAACTCAAAGCTTTTCGTTGGCTTACATTACCAACATCTTCAGGAGTTACAATATTAAGAATGATAAAACAAACTGTCTAACAAACATGAAGCTACTAGATAACTCATCTAGTAGCTTCATGTTTGTTAGACAGTTTGTTTTATCATTCTTAATATTGTAACTCCTGAAGATGTTGGTAATGTAAGCCAACGAAAAGCTTTGAGTTTATTGTTGAATAAATTAAATATTCCTGTATTTGTGTGTATTATTTGATCTTAAAAATATTCTAACAGGAAAACACATTTGATATTCTATATATATATATATATATATATATATATATATATATATATATATATATACATATAATATTATATTAATATATAGTATATTTAACATTTCTGAATTAAATATGTTTGATTAAAACATGTGTGTATAATTTAGTGATACGTAAACCTATGTTTCAAAAACAAAATTACATTGCCAAAGTGACCGACCAATGGTATTATCGTTCACTAACAGATGCCATTTATTACGTTTCTTGCTTTCTCAATTATTTAATACATCTAATATTACTCTTGATAATAATAATAATAATAATAATAAGAGAATAAGTGGGTAAACAACTTGTTTTGCAATGCCGTTGCTAGCTCCGGATCCTGACACCTCGGCAAGCATCTAATCATATACAAGATCCTTTGAGATATGCACAGGGGCAAAAGTGATACTTTAGTATTAAAGGTAGAGGCGAAAGCTGCCAAATGATGTAAACGGTAATGCAATGTCGTAAATATGGGTCTAGCTTTGTTTTATAAATAAGAAAAATTGTTTTGAATTTTCATACTTAGTTTTAGTTTGTATATGGTTCTATTTTCATACAAGTTTAAAATACAAATAACAGCTTTATTACTCATATTTAATTCAGTTTCATTATAGGTCCGCTACCAATCCAATACCAGCCTATTTGGCAGAGTATCTTGGAAGACTTACATTTATATACATACATACACACACATATATATATATATATATATATATATATATATATATATATATATATATATATATATATATATATTCTTGATATTTAACATTATCCATTGTTTTTCCGTTGCACTGACTTTATGAAGTTATATTACTATGTAAGTAATTTTATCCACCATTAAGCGCAATAATTTTACCTTGAGTGATGAGGCACCTTTCGGTCGTTGACCATTGTCGAATCACTCACTTCATATATATATATGGTTTTATTATTATTTGCAATTTCTTCCTCACTACACTCACACGGTTTTGTTAATTGCTACAATTAACTGAAATTTTGAGATTTTTGTAATTTTATTAAAAAAGTTTAGAATATTTTAATCAAGATTTTTAAAAAAACCTATTTAAATTGAATGAAATATTTTTCATACATTTGTAAATGTTTTGAAATTATGTATTATTTTACAGCAGATTTCATCAATAATTATTCTTTGATTATAATTCTTTTAAAGAATATATTTTAACCTTTCAAAACATAAAAAACATTAATAAATCTACAAAATAACTAATTTTATTTTGAGGAGCTTGTGTTTAAGTGTATTTTTCTGTTAAGTGTGTGTGTGTGTGTGTGTGTGTGTGTGTGTGTGTGTGTGTGTGTGTGTTTGTGCGTGTGTGTGTTGCGAATTAATTATATTATTTATTTTTGCGTATAAATTTGAAATATATTATAAAACGTTTCACTCATTTTCCTTCATACGAAAATGGAATATGTACATATTCGAATCTATATTTCTATAGACATTTTTTTCTTGGAACCTTTCTATTTTACTTTTTTGCTCTGATATTGCTGAGAGAGTTTCAACCTTGCTAAATAATTTCTTCCTCTGAACGAGTGTTGAGGGGCCAGAAGTGCGAGCTGAGATTTAATCTCGTAAACTTCAGATTTAATCACTCGCGATCGTGCAACTGGGAATCACATTGCTTTCAATATGTATCAATGTTTCGTGCAATGTGGGTTCATCTGTGATTAAAAAACACGTTCGATAACTCCGCGACGACTTTGTGCTTTATAGATAATTCTGTAAATAGAATCAGATGTGAAAGTTTCAGAGTTCTGTACGTAGATAATACATCGTTCTATGTCTGATTTATATTTATCTCCAATTTAATAGCAGTAGTTATTTTTCGTTAACTTGTGTTTTAGGATCAGATTGTGCAAGAAATAATATTAAAAGGCCAGATAATTTTTCTTTAGCTAGTAAATATGGTCTTAATTATTGTGAGAATTAACCGTAAACTTCATTTAATGTTTCTTGAGAAAATTCATCTTTGACAATTCAACTTTTTTATTATCAAAACTAAAAAATATAAGAATTTGAAAATGTCATACAATTTTATACTAGTAAAAACTCAGAGTGTTGTGCATAGGGTTAGAAAGTGAATAAAGTTTTAAGCCTTAATTGTACAAAACATTAGGTTTCAAGCCATTTTCAGTGACATTGTATTTTCTGCTATCTGTCCAATCTGTGGTCCGGAGATTAGCGGTTAGATCAACCGCAGTTTCATTTGTTTAGGGCAGGTTGAAAAGGACAGGGTACAAGACCTGGTTACCACGAAGAACGGCAAACCTTTCTGTATATAGAGTAACATATCTACACTTTCAATCCTTTCATTTCATCTGCTTTTTTCATAAAACTGTATTGGTAAACATTAGAAACTAAACTTTTCATTTTTTGCCAGTGTTTTCTGAATAATTCCATATGTGGTCTTACATCCAGCTGTAACTGGATAAAAATTAAGTTAAGGGTAGAAATATTGGGAAAGGTTCTAACTTTTCATATAGGCTATATTCTGGAATATAAGAGCAAGAATATGATCATATTAACTTCATTCTAGATTATGAAAGTACTTGTTTAAAATTTAAACATGACAATGGTAAAAAATGTTTGTGAAGTAATCTAGGAATAATAAACACATATTAAATAATAAACAATTGAGGTTATTGTTAAGAGAAAACATTCATACAAGTTAACACTGAGTTTCTAGACGTCTGTTTGTTGAAAATCTATAACAAACGTTATTGGTAATTAAGTATAGCACATAATTATCCTAATTGCCTAACAGTATGAACCAGTTTTAATTCCCTTTGTATTAGGGGAAATTAATTTTTTTTATAATTTTGTAAAATAAATGACAGAATTTGTTCTTGTTATACGTTGACTTAATTAAAGGTTACGGTTTTCCAATGTCCTCCTGGGACATTTCAAAGCTATTTAGCAATGAGCTTACTCATTTCTTCAGAAAATAAATAATGAAGATTCATTCAAACGCATTCAAACTCTACCGCCTTCTAAACTACCTAACTTTAGGGTTAGTAGCAGAGTGTTTCACACTACTTAGCTGCAGGTTTGTTATTAATAATTTAAAATACCTTTAACAACGAGTAAAATAAATAAATATAAAAAGATTTTAAAAATCACAAAATTGACTGAAAATTGAAATAATGATACTTGTAATTAATTCGTTCAAGTTCGAGGAGACGTCGATAGGTAAACAATGCCCTAGAGTCAGTGTAAAGTTGCAACAACATGTTTAACAACACAATGAGAAAAATGCACGTTTATAGTCTTTTATGTCCATGAAAGGGTAAAACTTTCATAGAAAGTAGAGTTTCAAGTTTCAGTAGAAATTCATCTGTGAATAGAAATGTCACTAAGGTGATACATGTCCTGTAATTGGATCAAGTTTATAACTAGAACTGAAAGTTTGCAAACGCGGTTGATTCTGTAGAAGACTTTCCTTAATCAAATTACTCAGTCCGAGTAGATATGCATAGACTTAGAGACCATTGTAGATGTTGAATGCGTAGCAAAACAAAGCCACCCGAACAATCTATGTAGCTGCCTGCATTAATATCAATCACGGAACTCCATTGTCCTCATGAGATTGCGTAGTTCGATTACATTTCAGCTACACAACGCGTTGGCGCTTCATTGTGGTTAAATACATTCTAATATATCGCTGCCTGAGAATTCGAGTTTTCCATTTTTGAGAAAACGCAAAGACAAAGTTTGTCACAAAATAAAAGAAACCTTATTACAAGGACCACAAAATAGAAATGAAAAACTTGCATTCCGAGTCAACGATATTTAATATTTTAGAAGCACTAAGGTAAAAAAAAATACTTCTCATCACAAACGTTTAAAACTGATTGGGCAAACGATAACATTTTTTTGAAATTATCGGATACTAAGATGTCATCATCTTTGCAATTCACCTGGTGATACAAAAAACTCAAGAATACTGAAAAACTAATCAAACTGAGTAATGACTCTTTAATAATTAAATATGTTGAGAAGAGACATAAGACACATTCTACCTCGAAATTGGTAGAATGGGGTAGTGCCAGTCAAGGGGTAATTGTGGTGACCATGATATCTCTTGAAGTCAGGAAAGTTTTTTTTCAAATCGTGGCAGCCTTTAGCGAGCTACCGCCATCTCACAAGCGCTGCGGCTAGTATCCCTACTACGAGTGAAGGATACGAGATTGATTGCCCATGTACCAAGCTGACTAGCTCTTTCCATGGAAACTCATGAGGTAGTGAAATGAAACAGAACGGTAAGTGTCGCGTTAAGAGAAGGATGAAAAAACGTGGCAAAAAACCTGGGATTCTGCGGATCGTGCAGGAGCCCTTTGGGCTAGGATATCCTTATGCAAAGGGATAAGGAGGGGTATTACCTTACAAACACTTTGTTAATGAGACTATCGCGGGAATGACTTGTACCTGTTCTTCCGCTGCTTACTCGAAACTGAAATGTCATGCAAATTTTAATTAGTACTTCTGTTGGGGCTAAGCTGCGACCCTGAGGATGTACCCTGGCATCACCTGAAACATAACTCTGAAGCAGATTATTTTTAGTTTGTACATTTTATTTGTATATCATAGTTAGAGGTAGGCAGTCGGGAAGGACAGCGGCCATCTGTGTGAGTCGTGGTTGGGACACCAGTGAGGAAATGAGTGTGGACGTTGTATGTGTAGGCCTATAAAGTATAATGGAACTTATTCGTTCCATACCTGGCGACTCTGGATGAAACAACTACACTAATATACGCCATCTTGGCTGTCATCGTTCGGACGTAAAGCTAGTCAGTGTTTTTAGACCATGTTATTAGCAGGACCATAGCTCACACCACCTAGACCCGTAAAGGTTACTGCTTAGTGACCACGCAGTATCGCGGTAACCCCTACTTGTATATCTCATTATTGTTTATGAAATATATTGACACAGGTTTTTGTTTGTTAAATAAAAACATGCTATCAGAGTAATGGTTGTCGTTATGTCAACCTACTGTTATTACCCCATTAGTATAATTTTTGTTTCAGTAGGACTCATCCAATTAAGCCCAGAATTTTGACAAATAATGACTTCTTGGCAGAAAAACATTATACAAAGGAAAGTGAACGTAAGAGCATTGTGTGTGGACGTCGGTATGTCGGATTCTGCAATTGGAAAATCTAATGAGTCAAAAATAATGCTGCGCCATTGACATGTTCGCCAGCACAGACTTTGAAAGTTCTTAACCAGGAGACCCAAGTTCAAGCTCCGATACTAGTTATTTCTTCATTACCTGGATGGACTATTTGCATCTATGTGTCAAACAGCGGAAGACAACATAAGCAGCATTCTGAAATCTTGACCTCAACACCTACGAAGGAAGGGCTTAAAGAAAGAAGAAAGATATTAAGACTGTAAAGATAAATTAGAACATAAAGGCAAACGAGATGGAATGAAAAAACGAATCAAGAAAGATATGAAGGAGGACAGAAAGAAAACAAACAATATGGCTAAGAATACGTCACAAGAAAGGCAAAAAAGAATGAAAATGAAAAGTTTTATTCTTGCACAGATACCTATGAAAATGAAAACAACATTTGTAAAGATGAAACAGATGATGGCTTAAACGTAATGGAAATTGGAAAAGAGGCTGGTTTTTATTGCAGGGACACAAGAAAAGATGGTTAATTGTGGTATAGATGCCCGTCTTGTGGTTCATAGGCACATTCAAACTGTTCTGGATGGGGACACTCACGAGGCATATTTATGGGAACATTGCTCTACAATGTAAAAATATCACGACTGCCTAGAAAAGGTCTATGTAAACACTTTCCTACTATCATCAAACTTTTTAAATGATCTGATAACAATATTGGTATTTTTTCTGTAATTATTTAAAACCATAAAATTTGCAATGAATAAATACCAGACTTTCAGTTATAGGCCACATGGGTATGTTAATGAACCCGCTCCATCTATTCCATGTTTTATAACCAATGATTATTCACTAACATCATCGACTACCATTGCCCCAGGGTCGAATAACACTGGTCAAAGCTGACAGATTGCTTTTTTATACATGTGCACACTTTTTTTTAAATTAGTTTAAAACCAATTTTAAATGTCTAGCGCTTAGGAAAAATTGCAAGTACAGTACCAGGGGTGATAAGGTGGAAAAAAGTGAATTCTTATAATATTTTTCCATTTAAGTGACTGCCATTACCCCAATCTCCACTAACCTCACTTTAACACGCACTTTTCAACACACAAAAGTTTATGGGAGTTTTAACGTTTCCTTATTAAAAAAAAATACTGTGTTACACCACATGCCAATACAACTATGTTACAATGTTACTACAAATTATCCGGTGAGTACTATTGCAAGAAGTAAACTAATGCTTAAATTAATTCACGGCCTCCTTTATCCATGAAGTTAAAACGTAATGGAGGCTACTTCACTGTTCAACAAGTCAGCATATTTTTCGTCGTTTTTATACCAAATCCATCCAAACTGAAGTTTCGTAATGCGGTGTAACTTGACGCTCTGTGTTATAAAGAAACTTTAATTTACAATTGGGATGTGTGCGTGCTAGCGCGCGCGCGCGAACGCGCGTGTGTGTGTGTGTGTTAGGGATGGTTGATCCAGTGACTTTTACTGGTAACTTTAGTACCGGTGACAAGGAATACTGAGGCAGCTCTGTATGTGCCAATAACAGGCAGGCAGACCACACTGGCGACGAAAGACAGTACCGGTGACATTATTATTAGGAAGCTACTGCAAGACAAAGGGCCTACACTGGGTTGATAAATTATATATTCTTATATGAAACTACAAAATAACAGTTTATTTACAACAAAGGGTTTAATTACGAAATACAGTTTATTTATAGTATTGGACGTTTGTATTAACAAAAAGGATTTTTCTGACCTTATCAAGACTTAACTGAGGTCTTCTGTAGTTTAAAATGTAATCTTCCTTAGAGAATAGTCGTCCGCAAGGTAAAATAAAAGTACTAATTTAAGCTTACAAAAGTGTGTACCTATAACAATTATCTCATTTCATTCACAGTTTAATTTTATTATTTCACAAATTGAAAATTTTGCACCTTTTCAATTATTTCAAAAAGAAATTAGTAGTTTATCATTTAAATCTAACATAACCTACTATAAAGGGCTAGGTTATAACAGAAGATTATCAGAATTCGGTATTGGACTTAGCAAAAAAAATAAATATAAATAATGTATTTACTCCTAAATTTTATGGCGAAGGTAAAAGGTTTGTTGTTGGTTGCAGCTTCACTAACGATTGTTTTCTCACCATAGGTTTCTTGAAATTACTGTTAGTTGTTTTATACGATAATTTTGCCTGACAAATATCACACTTCACAAATTCGTCATCAACAAGTGTGAAGTGTTTACGCACATAACCTTTTCCTCTTTCAGAATGCTCATTTTATTTTAAAATAAACTCATACGGAATTTAGAACAAACTAAAGCAACTACATCACACAACACTGACACTGTCCTAAAATCTGACACACATCGCCCACTCACACACGATGTAAATAAGTAGAACCAGTGACAGCGACAAATTAACCAATGACAGCCTTGGTAAAATAGCAGTAACTATACATTCTTATTACAAAATATTCAAGTTATGACATTTTGCCAAATCACAACAATGAAAACCCCCTCCCCCTTCAGTCAACGACACTGCATGATGATCGTCGCCGTGAGCCGAGCGGTTAAAGTAGATCCAGTGACAGTGACAAATAAACCAATAACAGCCGCGGTAAAATAACAGTAACTTTTCAGTCAATGACTACGTCGTATTGCCTCCGATCGATTCATTGTCACTGGAACTGGCATTTTCCATATTTTGTCACTGGTACCACACATATTTTGTCACTGGGACAAATAACCGGGATAAAAATATCGACCATCCCTAGTGTATATGCGCGCCAGCACGTGTGTGTGTGTGCGTGTGCGCGTGTGTTTATAAGTAAGTTAAATTTGTTTCCTCCAAATATTTTAATTTTTGAGAAGTTAAAAAGTTTTTTCTCACATTTGATCCTGAGAACTTCCTACTCATCAGGTATAATTTCCATTTTCAATATCTATAACGAAGGATAATCGATATTTATCAGATTTTTAAATTTTTTAAATTTTAAAATTATGTGTATAGCTTAATATTCTGTGTTAGAAAATCGTATGTTGTTGCACAGATAATACTCAAGATATATCTGTGTTCAGATGATTCACGAAATGTTTTGATCAGGTATTTTATTTTGGGTCTAGCTAATTAAATAATAAACTACACATAATTTATTGACGTTTGTATTTCACACATTCAGGAATGTTCATACAAAACATATTTAGCCTATTAAATGCACTAAACCTAAAATCACAATTTGTGCTAATCTATGTTTTATGGACATTTCCTATACGTTAAATGTGCGCAACATAACTTAGGAACTAATTATTATTATAAACCTAGACTGGGCTTTGGTACAACACTCACCTTATCACTGTGAGACACCAATAGTATAAAACGAAGGTAACTGAAATATCGCTGTTTTTTATTATTAAAATCATTAAAATAATCAATAAAACCCCCGTGATATGACGCAAATTTTCACGCACAAGTAAACATAGTCTTTCAACACAATAACGTTTTCCAAAATTTAATTGAATTGTGGACGGTTCAGCGTTATTTCCTCCATTATCTAAATGAATGGTGGCGTTTATATTTTAGCAGTGAATATTTGCTTATTTGGAATTTACTTTAAGTAACATATGTAGGAAGGAAATAAATTGTATTAAAATTTTTAATTTATTAATTTATTAAATATTAAATTTATTTGTATTTAAAATTAATTCCATTTATGTGCGAAGTATTACTGTAGTAATATGTGAGGAACATGGTCAAGCAGATTTGTTACACTATGGAACTGACTGACACATAGTATGTGGAATTATGGAACTGAAGACGCTTGGAAAGAACTCCCTAGACCGTGTAAAATGTCAGTATAATCTGCAAGAATTTTCTGAATATGCTATCGTAGGAGGTGAGTCACAGAAATGGTACGGTCAGAAAATGTGACAGTGAACGCGTATTCAGTTCAACATCAGAGAACTCACGGTGGAGATTGCCCTCTTGTTAGGGCATAATGTTCTCAATGTCCATTCCCGTATTCGCATAGCTCCCAATGTCTCTTTCCCTATGAAAGTTACATAAGTCATTTCACTGTAGTGAGGAAGCAGCGAACCTCAAGGGTCGATTATTAAAATAGAACTAAAAGTAACAACATTCAACGCGTTATTTATGTTACAGCTTAGACCTGTATAATCTGTATAGTGTATTAGTGTATAGACTGTAGAGTCTGCGAGAACTTGGATGTACAGAATAAAGTGATGAGATGAAGTGCTCAAACTAAATATAAACCCATCATTAAAAATCAGATCGTACGTTCATCGATATGAAAATACTATAAGGGTAACATATATTCTTATACGTATACGAAAGGACAATATTTATACACTCTTTGGATTAGAGAAAAGAATTTGTAAGCATTACTGTGCGCGTGCGAAAGTTTGCGGATGGGAGACAATTAGAATATGTTAATCTTTTTAAAACACCTAAATTTTATATTATTTAAACTAAATGTGAAAACTTGTTTTCCATTGCATAGGTTATTAAACATAGCTTTACTAGTATGTTATTTCTTTTTACCTTAAAAATATTACTTTATTATTTCATAGAACTCATTTTAATATTTCAAAAATAATATGTACTAAAAAAACAATTTGGAAAAACAATCATATAACACGTTACTCTTCACAGATTAACTTACCACAACAATTAAAAATCTTTCTAAATTAATATTGCCTACAAGGTATGTTATAAAATCTCCAACTAAGTCTAAAATGGTCTAACTTGTAATTACATTCAATCGACCTCAATATGTACATATAATCGAATTTATATATTCTGTTAACCTGGGTACCAGCCCTGGTTAGAATAGCCATTCATAAAACAATAAACTCTAATAAGTACAATATACAGTGTTAAAATAAACTTACAAATGTGTAAAAATACAAAACCACATCGAGTTAAGCTATCCTAGCACACTGAATACAAAGAGGTCAAAGTAATATTAGGGAAACACATTCACATTCTAATCTACAGTTTCTTAACACATTTATGTGCAAAGGTTTTTGTTATTACATCCTTATATCAAACTTTTAATTATTTATTTTTTGGTATTGAAATTTAGTATAATTTTTGGTATAAAGAACCTAAAAATAATTACAGGCAATATTGACAAAGACTGTATCAACTCCGATTATTCCTTTTTACATATAATACTTGAAAATATATGCAAACAGAGAAACAACATTCAAAATGTCACAATATATAAACAGTGATTAAAACTTACATTATTTATCGTCTTGGAAACATAGCCTCACTGTTAAAAATCTCACTTTTAACATTTAAAAAAAATTGCCTTTTAGGGCCTATTTTTAAGGAACATTTCTGAAAACAAACCTTCTGTTATTGGGCGTGGACTTATGTTATTACAGCCATTTTCCGAGCTTTAATATTGCCGTTATTAAACTTAGTATTTTTATAACCAAACATAACCTAACTTTGTAGGTAAGTTGTAAAATAGATGAATTTTACTCCAGTTTACTGGAGTTCTGCTTTATAACAAAGCATAAATATAGGCCTACGTTACACAGTTTAGTTACATCGTTGGAGCATTAAGGATATAGTTCCTTTTTTTCAATTTATAACAACTATTTTTGATTAGCGATACCTAAAATCACGTATTTCTTGTTCAGAATGTATTTTTTGGTAAAATATTAAAGCGGAAAAAATTGAAGATACAATCTTTGCCAAGTATTATACTAAATTACAATTTGCAAAGTGATCTTTCACATATATCAGAGAAATATTTGTAACATGAGTATTGTTTTTTGTATATTTCACCCTATCCAAAATAAATGCAAATTTTAAAAGGTTTTTAGACCTTTAAAGGTCATTTTAAAATAACAGAAACAATTTTTACATGGATAATATAAATTTTTGTTTACAAATTTAATATTTTGTCTATTATATGGTGTAAACAGGTATTGATTGAGCATTCAGATAGTGCATGTTTCAATGTTTCAGCTACAATCAAAAGAAGAGTAGGTAATTGCTTCCTATAGAGTAGACACCTAATTCCTTGTAAACCTATTGACTAGTGGTTGTAAGGAAAAGAGAAAGAAAGCAGCACACTTAAACTATCTCAAAGGATAATCGTTAATTTATAGGTCGTTCTTAGTAGATTCCTAACAGATATTAAATTATATCAATTTTTTTTGTTTAGTAAACTTTTGTATTATATCTTTTATTTATTACTATATGGATATCTAAAATACATTGTAGTTGTTAGTTAATCAAAGAACTTTTAATTAAAAAAAAAAATTAAACCGTAAGAGCCTATTCAAATATTTAATAATCAAAAGAACCTACTTTGAAATTATTGTATTTCTAAAACAATAAATAGCAATATTTATACTTTTTATTTAAACTAATGAAACTAATTGCTTTTTTTGAATTATGTATGACGATTAGTTTAAACAAAAAAGGATTTACAAAGATATAAAGGTTTTTAAAATATCTGCAGTTCCATAAAATAATATGATTGTCAATTTCGTGTTTTTATTTTGTACTAACGACCGAAATGGAGGTGTGTTTAAAATATAATATTATTGATTTGTATACTACTAGATAATTGAATCAATGTACTTTATATTCCCTAATTTTACATTTCAGCTAAACGCCTTACATATTATATTTCTCTCAAATAGTGTCATTTATTCATATTAAAAAAGGATTAATTTGTATATAATCTCTATTTCAACTTTTATTAATTCATAATTTAATTTCATTAGGATAATAAATGTAATATCGATTATGTGGCAGTTATTTCTGTTAAAAGCTCTGTTTATCTACCCGCGCTGGCGATGCGTGACAACTTCTACACGTTTATCTAGACTACGTCAGCGCAATGTCGTGAAGTACTTCAACCGCAAGAGATTTGAAACAAGTTCTAGAAAGAAAACTCTTTTCATTGTACGTATCCATTTTTTAGATAAAGAACATTTATGCTTTCCGCGTGAATGTATAAAAACAGTTTTTTTTATGAATAATATTTGAAACCAACACATAAAATCGAGGCTGAAAAATTATTGAGGGTCCAGGAACATTCCGTAAGATTTAAGATTGAAAATTTATTGCTGAAACGATTTACGCTGAAGCACAATATCACTTAGATTCCTAATATAGTTTAGTATTTTTAAGTGAAAATAAACTAATTTGGTTTAGAAATTAAATCAACCCACCCACAATCTAAAGGTTATATCTGGTACGGGGCCTCAAAGACAAGTCATCATCAAGAATCAGTATTACTGCACAAATTGTAAACTATACTCTGACTATACTAAACCATAAGATATTATATAGAATGTGTGTGGTTATAACCTCTTACGATGATCGCTTTGTCATGAAACGCTTACAAGATAATAAATTATTTATTGCGTGTAGCTGTTACTTATTTTTTAACCTTGTCCACAAGCTAAGCCCTAATTTTGGTAATATATTCATTTAGTAATTAAAACTTGAATACAGTAAATGTTTTACAAAATCGTTATTTAGCTGCATTGGAACGAGTAAAGCAGTTTACATCTCAGAATAAGAATATTTACATTTTTACATCAAAATTTAACAAAACATTAAATTTGGGAACGAATATGTTGAGGCTTATATTTGAAGCGCAAGAAAGAAAGTGGTGTTTTCATCTTACAGATTCAAAACTTACCAACTACATAATGAGACAATATTATTTCTTTAAACATAACACAACAAACTTTAGGTTTACATTCTACTTCTAATTTGTACAATGCTTATTTAAAAGTCTTTTTCTAATAAAATAAACTAAGCACCAAATTTCTAAAGCAGAAAATATAACCATAAATCTGTACACAACAATACATTTTTATACACAACTTTCAATAACCAACTCTTTTTACATTTCAACAGCCATTGCATTAACTGTGTTTTAGCACCAGTTATTTATTGTACACTCGAGTCAAAAAATCTTAAACAAATCACAGACATTGATATTCACAAGGCAGTGCCTTGACTTTAAAGTGCGTTTATATCTTATAGCAAATACAGTTAATGATATGACAAAAGTCGATATTATCAAATAATAATGATAGTAGGATAGTATTAATATCCTATAGATAACACACTGGTAATTATGTTTGACATTATGAGAAATTTCTTGAAAAGAATGGTATGACATAGTACATAATACATATGGCTACATATTACAGTAAAAACATAAAATTAAAATAAAATATCAGAGAAAAACTATTTCTTAAAATACGGAGATATTTAGTTACAGAAAGCTAGTCAAGAATTAGTTATATAACTGTAAATAATACCTATTATATCTAGTAAAAATTATGCTTTGATAAATGGCAAAATTATGTCTTATAAATTCAGTTAAACAAAAGATTCATAAAAAAGTAAATTTAACCTAGTAAATAATATCCTTCATTGCCTAAAACGAAGTATTTATGGAGGTAAGTGAAAAAAGATTTATATATAGGTATCATATGTAAGTATCATATTATGTGGATTAATGTGTATGTATGTGTGTGTGTGTGTGTGTGTGTGTGTGTGTGTGTGTGTGTGTGTGTGTGTGTGTGTGTGTGCGTGCGTGTGAGTGTGTGTGTGTGTGTGTGTGTGTTTGTGTGTGTGCGTGCGTGTGTGTGTGTGTGTGTGTGTGCGTGTGAGTGTGTGTGTGTGTGTGTTTGTGTGTGTGTGTGTGTGTGTGTGTGTGTGTGTGTGTGTGTGTGTGTGTGTGCGTGTGTGTGTGTGTGTGTGTGTGTGCGTGCGTGTGTGTGTGTGTGTTTGTGTGTGTGTGTTTGTGTGTGTGTGTGTGTGTGTGTGTGTGTGTGTGTGTGTGTGTGTGTGTGTGAGTGTGTGCGCACGTGTGTAGGTGAATTTACGCGCGCGCGCGCGCGCGCGTGTGTGTGTGTGTATGAGTACGTGTGCGTGTGCGTGTCGTTTTCAGATATGTAAACCGTGTTGAATTCGTTGTAGTTTTTTAAACCGTGGTTGATATTTGAAGTTTTGCAACAATAAATGAACTAGAGTGTTTGAAAATAAATTCAATGAGTCCAACGAAGTATTATAAACTAATAAAATCAACAACAAACACAACACTACATATAAGATATTAATAAGGGATTTACAAAGCTGTGTGGTAAATCCTTTTGTATATTTCGTTGACCAAGTTACCATCATCGACGAGTAAAGCTGCAATCAAGTTATACACTCTCATGAAAATTACTTAGTCATCGAAATATATTTTCATCGTTTCGTTGATTAGTTAATATTTATTATCCTCTGTTGTGGTCTTCGGTTTGTATTCTATTATTAAGAATGTTTGAAGTAATAAATTACAAGAAAGAATATTATTTAAACAAAACTAGTTAATATAGGCGAAATAATTATGAAATTGATGACCCCAATAAGCTAGACTAGCTAGACGCTTGAGGAGCTCAAGAAAATAAGGTTGACCTAGCGAAAGAAAGAAAACTAGTTACTTTTTAAGTGCTCATACTGTATTATAAATTTGTAATTTATCTATAAAAGCTTTTGGAACGAAAGATTATCTAAAAAACTTACTTCTAGTTCATAAGAATTTATTTAATACATAACATTATATATTACTGAAATTATCAGCAATGTTTCCTTGGTTATACATGTTTACTGTTGTGCAAGGTATTTTCCAAGAGTATTTGATGGCTTACCTTTTATCAAAAGTTTTCTTGCGCTGTGAATATTTTCAGAAAACGTTTGGTAGCGTTTAATTCTTCAAATATTATTAAGAAACACTTGCATAAGAGTAACCAGATTTGTAATCTTTTTAGTGGATGAAAACATTCATTTGCTATAAACATATAAACGAAAAATGCAATTACAAAGAAGCAAATAATCCTTTTCAACAACCATTTAATAACAACAATAACAACATTTCAACACAGTTAACAGTACGCAGGTATAAAAGGCACAAACAATACCCTATCTTCAAAGCACTTTCCTTTCTCCGCGTTTATGATTAACTAAGGCAAGCCGACCGTAGCTTGAAATTCATTAAAGAGGGTTCTACACTTGAAAAATATTTTTCACTTTTACTGTCTTTTATTGCTGTTTTCTATAACATTCTATTTAAAAGTGTTTAAAAATTCTAGGTTTTAAGTCCTTTTCACTAGAATATTTTCAAGTCCTTTTCTGAAATATTACCATATTTTACTATAGGAAATCGCATTAAAATACGTTTAATCAGGTGTATTGAGCAGTAATTTTTTTGATAAACTGGATTTTATAGTTGAAATAAGATTTGTGAATAAGGCCTACTTAAAGTTATAATAAGAATTGTTCAAAACAAATACTTCAAAAATAAACAATAAATAGATATAATGATTTTAAAGTAGTGTCTAAAATATAACTTATTTCCTCAGAATATTGTTTCTGTATCAGCTATCAACTACAGTTTATAACAACGGTAAGTGTAGGCCTACACGACCTATAGCAACTATACCAACTGCAACGTTTAACAACTACAGCAACTGCAGTGTACAATAATCCACAGCAACTGCAGTGTACAACAACTACAGTAACTGCGGTGTACAGTAAACTACAGCAACTGCAGTGTGCAACATCTACAGCAACTGCAGTGTACAATAATAACAGCAACTACAGTGTTGATCTACAGCAACTGCAAAATACAATATCAACTGCAGAGTATAGCAAACTACAGCAACTGCAGAGTTTGTAGAAAAACTACAGCTACTGAAAAGTAAAAGAACTTCAGCAACTGTAGTATACAACCACTATATCAGCTACAGTGTGCAACTAACTACAGCAACTGCAGTGTACAACAACTACCCCAACTGCAATGTACAACAGCTACAGAAACTGCAGTGTGCAATAATAACAGCAATTACAGTGTTGAACTACAGCAACCGCAGTGTGCAATAAACTAAAGCAACTGGAGCGTACAACAACTATATCAACTCCAGTGTACAACAAACTACAGCAACTGCAGAGTAGAAGAACTTCATCAACTGTAGCGTACAGCAACTATAGCACTGCAGTGTACAACAAACTATAGAAACTGCAATGTACAACAACTACAGCAACTGTGATGTACAACAATTATAGCTCTGCAGTATACAGCAATTACATCAACTGCGTTGTACAACAACTACAGCAACTGTAGTGTACAACTTCAGCAACTGTAGAGCATAACAACCATAGCACTCCAGTGTACGACAAACTACAAAAATTGTAGTTTACAACCAACTATAGAAACTTCAGTGTACAATAACAACAGCAACTCCAGTATACAAATATTACATCAACTGTAGCGTGCAACAACTGCAGCAACTGTAGTGTACAACAACTATAGAACTTCAGTATACAACAACTACAGCAACTCCAGTATAAAAATATCACATCAACTGGAGTGTGCCAAAACTGCAGCAGCTGTAGTGTACAACAAACTACAAAAATTGCATTGTACAGTAAAATACATCAACGCAATGTACACCATCTTCAGCAACTGCATCGTACAATAACTACAGCAACTGCAGAATACATCGCACTACATCAAGAAAGTGTGAAACAACTAGAACAACTGCGTTGTACAACAACTACAGCAAATGTAGTGTACAACTTCAGCAACTGTAGAGTATAACAACTATAGCACTCCAGTGTACAACAAACTACAAAAACTGCAGTTTACAACCAACTATAGAAACTTAAGTGTACAACAACAACAGCAACTCCAGTATACAAATATAACATCAACTGGAGTGTGCCAAAACTGCAGCAACTGTAGTGTACAACAAATAACAAAAATTGCACTGTACAACAAAATACACCAACGCAATGTACAACATCTTCAGTAACTGCATCGTACAATAACTACAGCAACTGCATCGTACAATAACTACAGAAACTGCATCGTACAACAACTACAGCAACTGCAGAGTACATCGAACTACATCAAGGAAGTGTGAAACAACTACAACAATTGCACTGCTCAACAACTACAGCGAATCTAGTGTAAAACAATTACAGCTATTGCAGTGTACAACTACAGCGACTGGAGTGTACAACAAACAAAACTGCAGAATACAACTACAGCTGTTCAAAAAATTATTTTTAATACTATTAAATTCCAATATATTTTTTTTGAAATATTTAACAAAGAAATTTTCGTGGTTTTTAAAATAATAACAAATAAAACGTATTCGTAGGCTTATTGGTTTTAGTTTTTCAAAGTGATTCAAATTAGATTAATGAGTTGAAAGACAAATTTTACCGTTGTTTAATACATCAAGACTGGTTAATAATATAACATGTACTACGTGTTCGTTGACTAATGCAAATAAACAAATTGTTTTCTGAAATCACAGCAAATAATGTATAAATTTATTTTGCTGTTTGTATGAAATATTGAATAAGATTTTACTATTTGATAATTACAAAAATAGAAATTAATTTTAACAGTTGCTTGCAATATGGAAAATTAAAGCAAAATATTTTTTAATGAAATTTCTATCTTCTTCAATGTTTATTTTTTAATGTCCTTTCACAAGACATTACAAAATTAAATTCCAAATTTATAATATATTAAATAGCTGGCCAACAATCCCCACACGAATATAAAAAATTAAAATTAATCTTTTCCCGTCCTCAGTTTTGAGTTGAGAAAAGACAGCCAGTAATTGTAAGTCATTTCGAAGCAGTTGATACTCTTCTCTTTCTGCATACATAAACTTGTCACAATCAGTAACGGTTCATCTTTTGTTTGTAACATAAGACATTGTTGTCGTTATAATTAACTTTTTACTTTGGGTCACAAAACTTTTACATTTTTATGGCCACCAAATTGTAGGCATCAACATTTTTTTAAATTCTGAAGAAATGAAGCTTCAGATATTTAATATATCTGCATTGGCTATCCTGAATTTTATTAGACGTCTAAACTATTCTCCAACGTACTTAAATTAAACTTCAACGTTTTCTAGCGGTCGTTAATTGTGTACATTGACATAAGCTTAAATGATTATCGTCTAATAAATGAATCGTCAGAATGATGACTTTTTTAAAATTTATGGTTTAAATTTAGAGTTATGCATTTAAAATAGCAATAGTGTATTATCCATTCTTATAGAGTTTATATAAACAGCATTTCTGTTTCACCTAAACGTTGATATTGATGGTTCACGAATCAGGCGTTCTACGCGGGTAGTGTTGAGGAGTTGAAAGCGGACTGCTCGGGGCCGAAAGAGGAACTCTCTCTCGTCTGGTGGAAGTACTTGAGCCTGCTGACAAGTCCTGACGAGAGCCTGCTCGAGAAGGCGGCAATGATGACATTGAGGCTGGGATGTCCGAACGCGAAGACGATCGCGATGGTGGTAAGGACGCTCCAGAGTAGGAGCTCAATCCTCCGGGACCGCTCCTTGGTCGACGCCCGTTGAACGCTCCTGCAGAGTTGAGACTCGTGGAGGAACGGGAATGAGCAGACGGTGTGGGTGGCAAGAGGCGTGGAGACTGAGGTGGAGTTGTGGATGACTTTCGACGTAAAATTCTGCAGAAAAAAAACAATATAATACACATTATTTAAAAAAAAGTGTTTAACGAACAAATTATTTAATATTGGCAAAATCTTTACTAACGAAAATATTAACGCTCTAAAATTATTGTGGAATCTAATTAATTGTTTTTATTAGCGTAAAAATGTTTCTCCATCTTCAGGCGGTACTTAGTGAAAATGGAAGAGACCTATTTATTATGTTAAAACATTTTAATAATAAAATATTATTTCGCATTGCTCCATTTACCTAATTTACATTTACAAAATTGTCATTAAATATCTACCTAAACGTTTATATGTTTTGCATTTTATCACTTCTACTCATTTATTATGAATGATTGCGTATTTGACTAGTGCTAGTTACTGTAACGTGTTATTGTCACGCACAAACTGTGTTTTCATTAACAGTTCTATAGGTAATGTAAACAATAAAACTAATCTTTATTTTCGATTTCGTAATAAATGTATTGTTTTTTCTGATGACTAATTCTGAATAATAGATTTTAAGAAAAACGTTACTGTTAAACAAAATAATAATAAATCCTCAGAAAAACATGAATGAGAACATGAGTTATGCAATAAAATAATCAAATTTACATTCATAAAAAAAGTTGAAACTAAAATTTTCGAAAATTCTCTCCCTACATCAGTAATTGGATAAGAAGTTACTAAACTTATTCACATTCCTTGAAACATATTATTTACCAGTGATAAAGTATTAGCAATACAAATTGTAATTATGATGATGTGGCGTCCATGGCAGATTTTCCTCAGGTAATACTGTGAACGTGGATAACCGCTTTAGCAATCTGCAGCATAACAATCTGCTCAGATCTGCGACGTACTGAACAAGTTGGTTCACCTCCGAATATAAACTCCAATTCTGAATAAACCAGGAAAGATGGCCAAACGTTTCATTTAATAAATGTTTTTAATTTGAATATGTTCTCAGGGATTTATTGTGTATCATATCGTCGTAAACTACTTAGTAATATTTTAAAAAGATTAACATTAATTAACTTGTAATAACATGTTATTATTACGAATATATACTTCATTACTACTGACACCACTCTCATATTTACCTTATTTCATAAATGTCTGCACTTGCTGTCTTAATGTGACAGTTTATATTAGTTTAAATATTAAGTTGTTATTTACCGACAGCTGAGATGTCTGACTCCCAACCATCCCAATTCGCAGAGTAAGTCAACTCGTAACTTAAAAGCAACAAGTAGAGCTAAAATATTTCTAGGTTGTTTTCCGCCTCTTACATCATATATATACTCAGATCTTGGGGTAGTAATCTTATATATACTCAGATCTTGGAGTAGTAATCTTATATATACTCAGATCTTGGGGTAGTAATCTTATATACATACTCAGATCTTGGTGTAGTAATCTTATATATACTCAGATCTTGGGGCAGTAATCTTATATATACTCAGATCTTGGGGTAGTAATCTTATATACATACTCAGATCTTGGTGTAGTAATCTTATATATACTCAGATCTTGGGGTAGTAATCTTATATATACTCAGATCTTGGGGTAGTAATCTTATATACATACTCAGATCTTGGTGTAGTAATCTTATATATACTCAGATCTTGGGGCAGTAATCTAATATACATACTCAGATCTTGGTGTAGTAATAGGTGTTGGAAACGAAGTTGATGGCCATGTTATTTTCCTTGAATACTAAACCCAAGGAAAGCTATATATCCTGTCTCTCTTTAAAACATTTTTTTAAATTATATTATTATTACTTATTAATTAGGTGTAAATAATTACAAAGAAATGAAACTAAATTCAAGTACAAAATTAAAGTATACATAGCTACTTAAATCAATAATATATTATTATGGTATAGAATAGGAAAATATCTGTCACTTATTGTTGTACGATAATATAAGACAAATTATTAGGAGTTGTATTAGATATGTCATAATAGCATAGTAATTAAATATCATTAAGAATCAACATTTTTCCTAAATAAACATTCAAAGTATATGGTTTAAACATAAAAAACTAACTCTACCTGTGTAGTATAAAATAAAGAAATAGCTGATAACTTTTAAAATTAATTACTTAGTGGAATTTCAAACCAGTACATCTCTAAGTTAATCTAGCATTATTATAACTACTATACTCAGATTAATTTTCGTTAACCCTAGATTTTTCCTGTGTTGATGTATTTCGAAGAGTTTATTTCGTAAAACATTTACGGTAAGTATAAACACGTTTCATTTTGGCTTGTAGGTTCGATTCCTGGAGACCCTTTGCGGTAACTCGATTGTGTAATAAATAAAGCGAAAAAAATTCATTCTCAGAATATATATCATAATATATAATTATTATATAATTATAATATATTACAAACTAACATAAATTAACTATCCTACTTGGTGGAAAATGAATACAATAATACTATTTTTAATATATAAATACACACACACACACACACACACACAAACACTCATGGATAAATAAATATACCATACAAGGTGCGGTAGAAAAGTAATGAGTAATAATACGGTCCACCAAATTGTTACACAAGATTTGATGATGAGAAAAGTTTGCGCAAATTTTGTTCCCCGAGTACTCACCGCCGAACAGAAGCAACGAGTGAACGTTTGCCGTGAGATGTTGAATGAATTGGAAAATAATCCAGACTTTTTAGACAACGTAGTAACAGGCGACGAATCGTGGACATTCCAGTACGACCCGGAGACGAAAGCCCAGAGCTCGGAGTGGCACACATCGGCATCCCCGCGGCCGAAGAAATTAAGAATGTCAAAGTCCCGCGTCAAGGCAATGCTCATTGTGTTTTTCGACAAACGGGGGTTAATCCACAAAGAGTTTCTCCCTCAGGAAAAAACTGTTAATGCCTTCAGAATTGTACATAGAAGTCCTTCAGCGATTGCACAAAGCCGTCAAACGGAAGCGACAGGACATTGCTCAATGCTGGCGTCTCCACCACGACAACACTCCGGCGCACACAGCATTCCACGAGGAATAGGGGTCACGACCTCCTATTTGACCCGAATTGGAGGTCAAGTGCTGCCACAGCCACCGTACAGCCCTGACATGAGTCCTCCTGATATCTTCCTATTCCCGAAGATAAAAAGATGCCTGCAGGGTCATCGTTTTGACGATATTCCGGACATCCAACGTGTTGTCAAGAAGGCACTAACAGGGATAACTCCAGCGGACTACAGTGGGGCCTATGAAGCTTGGAAAACGCGCAGGCAACGATGTGTCGACGCCCAAAGCGACTACTTCGAAGAATATTAACGTTTTGTACAAATCGGATCAATAAATTTGTTTTTCTAGATTGATCCTCAATACTTATCTACCGCACCCTGTACATATATTGATATATACAATTATGTGTGTGTGTGTGTGTGTGTGTGTGTGTGTGTGTGTGTGTGTGTGTGTGTGTGTGTGTTGTGTGTGTGTGTGTGTGTGTGCGTGTGTGTGTGTATTAAAAGCAAATGAGTTATTCAAATACGAGAATTATTTCTTAATTTTTATTCAAAGCTTTTCGTTGATACAAAACTAATAATAAATATAATGAATAGCAATAATAAAACAAATAATATGCAAGATAAAGGTTTTGTTTATAAATTAGAATGTGAAACCCGTAATATAGCTTATATAGGTCAAACCAAAAACAAATTAAATAAAGAACATTTAAATGCTTACCAGAAATATACAAACCAAATTTTGCAAATCATTGTATTAATGATAACCACCAATTTCCAAATATAGAAAATATAAAATTCATAAACGAAATTAAATAAAGGATTACGAATGAACATATATGAACCGTTCGAAATATATAAATACAGTAATTATAACAAATTATTAAAAGAACAAATACAAATACATTCTAAATTTGATACTATATTCAACGTCTATAATGTTACGGCATCAAGATAAACTAAGCAATTTTTATAAATTTGGCAACAATGCTATTTCTAATTTAACATATGTTTTATTTCATGCATTATTGTATTCTTCATTCCTAATGAAATTGGTACTGTTTATCAACGAAAAGCTTTGAAAAAAAAATTAATAAACAATTCTTCTATTTGAATATCACAGTTGTTTTAATTAAATATATGTTATATATATATATATATATATGTATGTGTGTGTGTGTGTGTTCATATTTTCAATATAAATATTATATATTTATTTGTATATAAATATTTAGAGTGGTTATTCCGTTAAAGTTTTCATGCAAGTTCGTGTACAGCCAATGACGTTTACAAAATAATTGCAATATTAGCTATAAGGCAATTGTCGTTTTAGCGAGTTGATTAATACAGTAATAGTTGTGAATATATGCTCTCTTGTAATAATGTTTGTATATATTGTGATTTTTTAAATAAAAACTTGAATAAAAAATTTAGACATCGAAACGTTAAACTGAATTTTCCAATGTTACAATGAATTTGTCTGTGATTGATCAAAAACTTTCTCCGAAAGTAGATGTATTTATTGTAAGTTCATGTTAGTTTCGTATTTAAATAACTAACTGTATCAATTATAAGAAACTATTTTATTGTAAACTTTTATTTTTTGTTTATAGTAAATACAATAACAATTGGCCTGTTTTATACATTACAATTGCTCCATATAGCGACAATAAAAGAGAATGTTTTGCTTATTGCCATTGTTTAGCTTTGAGGGAGGCTGAGCAAAGCCATACTGGAAACTAGGAGGCGAATGTAGGACCACTAAGCTTGCTTCCAATGACCAATTATTACCCCTGCGTTTCATATTACCTTTCATTTGCCCATGCTGAGTCGACCTGTGGGCTTCCGGGAATCAAAATGAGCTCCAATTGTCTCTATTTACAACCGCCCTGTTTAAAGGTCGATTAATTGGTAATTTATTGTTAAATGTTAAACTGTTATTAAATAAAAAAATATATTAACAAACTTCAAGTAAAATTATTTTGTCTTTTAGAAAGAGCGAAGAAGTGTTGAGTAAAACAAATCGATCGCTAAAATTTTTCAATAAAAAAAAACTACATACTCACTGTATCAAATTACAGAAATTATATTATTTATAGTTTATTTCAAATTCTTGAGATGGAAGACTAAATTTAATATTTGTTTTAAAAAAATAAAGAAATATTTTAACAAAAACACGATAATAAAAATATGATTATAAGACGTTTTATTAATCACAACAAATAAACACAAATAGACAACTCTCAGAAATATTTTTAGCAAAAGTCAAGATATTATCGATTATCCTGAATTAACCTTTAATGCAAAAGGTAAGGGTTAGAACATAAATCGCTTCTCACATTGGTCTTCGTTATTACTTGTATATGCTCTATCTATAAATAATTGTTATTTATTTCATTTATTCTTGAATTTTGTAGTCCATTACGTTCGGTGAATCTTAATTAATCACTTAAACAATAGTCTATGACCATCCGAACTTTACATTTTGTAAATTTGTTAAAACTTACTGAGACAGAACGTTTTCGACCGCTATGTGGCGACCTTCAACAGTGTCTTCTGCTTAAGATGTCGGGTCAAGCGGTGACGGTTTTAAAGGCAGGTTTTTGATAGTATCAAACAGTATATGTGATTTGTATTGTGTTTGTTCGTTTAATATGTTATTACTTTGTGTTTTTGTGTGTCTGTAAATTTCATATTGTTCTAGTGTGTTGAGATGTGGTCCTTTTTTGTTGATGTGTAGGATTTCTAGGTTATGGTAAATGTCTGTGTATTTGTGTCCTGTTTCTTTTATGTGATTGTAAAATGCTGAGTTGGTGTTCTGTTAGTGTTCCTCGAATCTTTGTGTAAAAATGCAATCTGTTTGTCCAATGTAGAATTTGTTACATCCGTCGCAGTTCAGTTTGTATACTCCTGGTGCTTGTAGTTTATCTTTGTTGTTGGTTATATATATATATATATATATATATATATATATATATATATATATATATATATATATATATATAATAAACTAAAAATATTTCAAAAACAAGCATACTTTTAATGAATATATTTATTCAAAGATTTTCGCCGATAAAATAGTACCAGTATCTTCAGGAAAACAATTATCTAATAAAATCTATTAAACGTATCTATTTAAAAATCATTAAAAGTCATCTTGTTTTGAAACATTTTAAATTTATTAACTATATTACAAGAAAACATATCACCATATTTAATATATATATATATATATATATATATATATATATATATATATATATATATATATATAAATTCAAGTCGATTCCTACTAAGTCAAAAAAATAAAATAAAATTATTTTAGTTATTTTTTATTTTATAGTTACAATAAATATAAATATGTATATAGGGCTACGAATGACAGCGTCGTAATATTAAGTGACAAAATAGAAAGCTATTTTCCTTGCAATATTCCATTTTCCTCTGTATACAGGGTTGAACTATTATTTCTATTTGTTACTAATTATTCGCTTTTGTTTGTTTAATTTCTAATTAATGAAGCTGATGGTGTTCTATAATTTCTCTTTCTTTCCATTTCTTCATTATTGTAAAGAACCTTTATAATTTTATATACATCTTTAAGTAATTGATTTCTAGCCATGGAGAAGTTGGTACAGACCCAAAGTTCTGGATTTCAAACATGTAGTCACTCAGTTCAAATCCGATCCGGACAGTAACTGTTTTAAATTTAATTAATGAATAAATATTTTTTTAAACAGTATTAACATCAATTGTCATTCACTATAGATTTCAATATGTATTTGAGCCTATATATATATATATATATATATATATATATATATATATATATATATATATATATATACATATACATATATAAGCAGAGTGTGAGCTAATAGTAGGAATTTGAGAAAAAATTGAAAGAATTGCATTAAAAATGACCAAAAAAACAACGAGAAACATGTCACTGTAAACTATCATTTTCAGGAGATCAAATAAAACTTTTAATTTTTACAAACATATTACTCTAGACACCCCGTCTATCTTTTTTAATAGGAAGAAAAGTTTTTAGAAAACTTCAGTTTAAACTGTAACCCTTACTCCATCTCAATTATAGTTTCACCACTTATTACCTAACAACTTAAATTTGTATATAAACATGAATTACTGACAAACAACTCGGAGCGAATGTCTGTTTTTAAATGGTAAATTAACGAATAATATTAAGTAACCTAATAATATAAGTAATATATCAGAACCTGTGATGCATAGTGTCTAAATAGTTAAATTTAAAATTGGGAAGGGATAATATTTTAAATATTAAATGTAAAATCTAGATACACTCATGGAAATAATTAGGGCTTACTAGACGACCAATAAATAGATTTGTTTACCGTTTGCTTGGAGATCTGCATAGCCCAGTGGGACACACTTCTCCCATAGCACATTTGCCTTCGCACAACTCTTTATTCAGAAGCAGACCTTGGTACGAATTCAGCACCAGCTGACATTCTTCCTCGTCAGCTACTACAAGGGCCAGAGTGGGGAATCTTTCTTTTAATCTTCTTCTTTCCTGAAACAAAAGTTTTACAGAAAACTCATACTTTTCATAAAAATTAAATAAAAACATTTATTTGTTCATAATAATGATTTATTACCAAAATTATGTTCTAAGAAGAATATGAGAGGATTAATAAAATTAATACATTTGGAATGTATTTGTAAAGTTTATTCAAAGAGTTGTATGTAATTAAAACCACATATTCGATGTAAGCCTATAAAGGTAATGCAGACTAGAAATGTAGGAATCGGGTAAAAACAATTGTCGATTGTACTGCTGATTGAACGCAAAACAGTTATAAGATTTTGAAAATTATTTATAATTTAAGGGTGATTGTTTAAAATAACAATGAGCAATATTAATCCTGTGGAGGTTGTTTGTAAAGTTTACAGGAAATGTCAGCAAATCGAAATTATCGACTAGGTACTGTTGGCAGTCGTTTCGCCAGAATCACATCTAGTCTCGATATTATAGAATCTAGGATCAATGGTGGTGAAACGTATGTACTCTGAATATTATCTAATCATCATATTTTTCCATATATATATATATATATATATATATATATATATATATATATATATATTATATATGAATTATTATATATAATTATATTATTATATATTATATTATGTATATATAATATATTATATATATATTATTATTATTATTATTATATAACATTTTCATAAACAAGAGTATATAATTATTTTAATTTTTTTTAATACATGTGTATCAAGAAAAATAAAAAAATATATATTCTTCTGCAACTACTCTTTGAGCTTAGCTTGTGAAGTGATATTAAAACAAATAAAAGACACACAGAAGACTCACAAATTATTCATTTATTTACTCAAACGCGTTTCAATGATATAGTCATCATCATCAGTTAGTGTTGCTATTACAAACTGAGTAATTAAATGATTAATTTGTGAGTCTTGTGTATGTCTTTTATTTGTTTTACATATTCTTGTTTATGAAAATAGTATTCAATCATACATTTAACAAGCAAAATTTCATTTAGGGACTATAATATATATATATATATATATATATATATATATATATATATTCATACAACTTCAAATAACGTATAAGAAGATCCGAATTCGTATATTTCCCTTGAAGTATATATTAAGAAAAAATATATTTTTCTCATTTTGATCAAAAAACCAATAAATAAAATTTCTTAAAGGTTTTATTACATATATTTGAATACGTTTAAGTATTACAATAAAGTGGTTTTATGAAAAGTCTCTCGCTGAGGTTTTTTACTTGTATATAAAATTAAACATTTCGGAAATCCTTGTAACAGAATTGTGGTACTAGCCTTAATTTTTTAAAATTTTATAAGTTGTTGTGATTATTTATGCTTATGATGGAAACATTCTCTACAATTTCGGTTTAACGTTAGTTGAATCGTTATATATCATCTAGATACCATCCTTCATTCCGCGTCTTCTTTTGGTAAGCACAACAGCTTAGTAATCTTCAACTATTGCGATTACCAGAAGGTTCATTTTGTCACCTGCATTGGACTAAGCTTTCTTACTCTTCATCACCTACAAGGGGGCAAAGAATAGGTTAAATGAAGTAGATAGTTCACTAATCCTTCAGTAAAATCGGGCAGTTAGTTTCAAGCTCTTGTCCATGTGTCTGCCTATATAAAATATTCGTTTTCTTGTCTTTCATAAGCAAAAGCGGCCCATTTGACTGGTTCCCTTAAAGCACATCCAAATTGTTATTTATGATTTATCTACCCAACATGTGGTTTAAATGAAAATGTTCTATTTATGCATTTATTATATTTACACGTAAATCTAAATTCAAAGATTTACACTAAATAACCCAGATTGTAAATTCGGAAAACACTACTTACTTCAGTCAATTTGCTAAATTCAAACTCCTGTAGTTGTTTCTGGAAACCGAAGTTTGGGTTCGCCACAGATCGTCCCACGCGCACCACTTTCAAAGCTTCCTTCCAGGTTAGGGATGTGACACTCATGATGTAAGCTACTGCCACTGTGACACTCCTGGACATCCCAGCCAGGCTGCAGCAAAAATGTAACCCTTAGTTTTAGTTTTTAAAATGAAAATATAACAAAATCATTATTCAAGACAGATTTTGCCAATTAGTTACTATAACCTTTTCACTTATTTCCATTACCCATTTTGAGTACTGAAAATTCAAACTAAAACAAACCTTTATATATAAAATTGTCAAATTGTTTTGTGCACGCTTTAAAAACACAAACTCTGCCCCTATTGAGCTCAAATTTTGACACGATATTCAACCCTCTTCAAAGATTGTTTTTATATATTTTTAGCATCAGAAACATATTCGTGACCGCGAGGAAACAACTTTCTCTATAACTCAGCTGTGTATCAGTAGCCACCATTTACCGGAAGCGTGGTCATCATCCGTCATACAAGCTAACGACAAATGCAGTCACGTGTGAAACATTACCTGAGTCCTATTACATTGTTTATTAACACAAACAAACGTATCCACTTGCATCCATTCAGATTATTACACAATCTGAATTAAATATTCGTCTTAAGCGAGGTACTTTTGTGTGATCATACAGCGCTGTTCACTAAATCGTAAGTGACTATTATGTGAGAATGCAAATACCCATTCGAGCTACCATTACTTCATTTAATGTGGATTTGCGGCGTGAAAAGAGTTAATTGTACAACAACGGTAACCTCGTCATCTCTCCAACCTAGCATTTCTAAGTTAAAGCGTTAACATAAAGACATTTAAGACTGCATAATGCAAATGATAAATGACAGGGTTGGGGAAAACTTCTTTTTGGATGTTCCAGGAGGGACTAGGAAAACATTTCTAATCAGATTGATTCTGTTCGATAAAAAATGACGTAGCCTAAGGCCATGATGTATTTTGACTTAGCCCCTGAAATATTCAATATTAAATTTCTATGTAACATATGCTTTGTTTTTTCCCTCATTTATCATCCATACAACCACATTGTACCACAGCAAGGCCTGGCAGAGTACAGCTAGTATTATTATAAATACTCTTTCAGTGGTTAGCGACTAATTGATTTTATGTCGCTGTTATGGATTAGAGTCCAGTAAATATTACGAAATCCCAATTATGAGTTTAGGGACTTGTGGTACCAATATCGAACAACAATTATGGTATTTAGGAACAGTATAGTAACCAATACCACACTTGTTGAAACACTTGTTGAAATAACAATAAAAATTATTCGCAATAAAATAAAATTTTAAGAATAAATTATATGTTCAAGCATATTATACATCAAGCAACTTCAAATTATATGTATTTTTATCAAAATAAGACGAGGAAAAAATATTTAATATAAAACCTAACAAACATTAGCTATATTACAAGAAAAGCGTTTAAATTACCCAGTGATCATCACAAGCAATTTGATCTGCAAGAATAAAACTCAAATCTTATTTAAACCAATATTATACCATGGAATGAAAATTATCCTCAACAGAAACCTATGCAATTCATGTTTATTTGAGCACTCGAGATAATTATTGAATACATGATAAGCCAGTCGAATATCGAATTGAATTGTATTTGTCTAGTGCGACGTTTCGACAACTAATTGTTGCACTTATCAAGCCTGTAGTGCTATGAAACACAAAGTCCTTACATGTAATGTGCATGTGAGTAATGTGCATGTGAGTAATGTGAGGAGGCAAAACAACAAACTCCCTACACTTCAACAAGAACTTTCTTTGGTCTATAGATCTGCTAACTCGTCTTTCCGCGCTACCCGACGGTTGTGAGGAGTTGCTTGATAAGCTTGTTCTAATTCAGTTCTGAAAACTCAAACACATTATGTTTTCAATTAGCTTGTAATGGTGGGGTAAAATAGCCTATACACGTTTTTCTAACAAGAAAATTTGTTAATAAAAACTAACAGGCTGTCAGGTTTTTATTTAACCTGAAACTTCAGCAGATCAATTCTATTTATATTGGAAATCGTTTAGCTTGTTTAATTTAGTTTAACTAATAATTAATGAAGATGTTAGGAATTTATTTCGCTGTGTCATAAATATCAGAGAGTAGTTTTAGCTGCTAGGCGGAATAAAACTTAATGGAGCGAATATAAGTAATGTTACTCTGGTGGAACAAAGATGCGGTGAATATTGAAAATTTTCTAGCTTTTAAAACAAGGCTTAGCTTGACTGAATATACAAGTAAAAAAATGTAGTTTTCAAGTAAGTATTAGCAAGACTGAAATCAAGCTGGTATTAAAAATAGTGTGACAGACATGCACACAGGGAACATAAATTGGATAAGTGTAGCTATATAAATATCGTGCAACGTGATATTTATACATATAAATAAGCATATGTTTTATAGAAATTTAATCTTGCATAGTTCAGGGTCTAAGGCTATGTCATTGATTTAGGCTACGTCATTTTTTGATCAATCAATTGTTAGAATCTGACTCGAAATGTTTCCTAGTTTCTCCTGGCACATCCAAGAAGAAGTTCTCCTAACTCCGTCATTTATCATTTACATTATACAATCATAAATGTCTTTATGTTCACATATTAGTTTAGGGATGCTTGATTGGAGACATGACAGGGATCACCGGTGTTGTACGAGTAACTCTGTTCTCGGCGCAGGTTCATATTAAGATTAATGAATTAGTGGCAGTTCGAGTGAATGCTGGAGTCCCCAAATAACCTCTACTTACGGCCCAGCACGGTCACACAAAAGTACCACAATTAAGTTGAATATTTGACAACAAAGGTGATACCTCCAAGGTAAAAGCTAGAATTGAACAAGTCGGGAGTGTGTTTATAAAATAAAACAGTTTCTCATTACTCCTTCATTTAAGTTAGAGTTAAAACGGAAAATGTCTAGATTTTACGTATTGTTTGGCTGCAGAATGGAATTGAATCTGGAGGTTGACGGAGGAAACTATGAGAAGATTGAGAACTTTTAAGAGCTGGTGTTTCAAGAGTGTGCTGGAGATTTAGTGAATATCTTGAATAAGAGGGGAAAAGCAAGATCCCCTCTTTAGAAAAGAGAAGACTCGAAAAAGAGGAGATTTAAAAGAAATAGGAGATCTTAGTTGATGGGTCCAAGAAATTGGTGCTGAAAAATGTTTGTGAATCGTTTAAGAAAGTGTACTGTTATAACTGACTTAGCCATTATTATCACCGAGCTCTGAAGTAGACGTAGGCAAAAGTAGTTTTTAGTAAGTAGTCGAGGAAGAGGTTCAACAGCGAGGCCTACAGTTCTTATAACTAGCACCATAAGATGGGTGAAATATTCCACCGTGTATAGATCACCAAACAAGATCTCAGGAGTGTGAAATTGGGCTAGTAGACACCCTGTTGTGTATTTTTACATTTAGCAACATCTATTTTTTTCGAAAAACATACTGACACTTTTATGCTTATATTTTCAAAAAATATATATAATGTAGGTCTTTAAACTATCGAATTAGGTTTAGCGTAATGTAGTTAGAATTATCACATTTAACCTTTCAGAGATAGCTTGACTTGGAAAAAGAATTTAATGGGTACATATATTTTCTCTAAAGCAGAAAAACATGGTATTAAACTATATCAATATTCTTCATTCATTTTATTAATTGAGGATCCAGTATCAACTGCTATGTTTCGGGTAAAGTGGGGGGGATTTTATATCTTTAACTCTGTAATAAATAGGTCACACATAAAACAACTTAACGTGGAAACTAGCCTCACCTGAGGAAAACACCTCATCGATGGGATCTTAAAACACCATATGAAACAAGGCACGAGGAGGCCAACAGAGGTAAACAGTGGGCATCAACAACTGTCAGGGTCTGTCTTCCGACGCCTGTTGGGTCACAATAATCGTCAGGACCGCCTCCATCGCTTTGGCCCCGCATAATCCGGTACGTGTTAGCTCTGTCTCGATGGACAGGAACCACTTCTCATCTTACACCGAGCTGGACGACCAGAAGTCCATAATCAATCGATATTTGGGATACTGGGAGGCTCGACGCCGATTTGATCAACAGCCAAGAGCGGACCTTGGCTAGAGTAAAGTGAGTGTACACATTTATTAAGCAACAATAACGTTATACCTTTCAAAATAATCCAGTGCAACTGTTTGTATTAAGTAAATCCCATCTACAAATACGCTAAAATCGTCGCCTCATAGCGATAGCAAGTTTTTAATTAATAAATAGTGGCCTATATCTTATAACCTATATAAATACGAAAGTTTCTTGAGAAACTCTCTAGGGTGCTGAGAGTCTAAAACAGCTGTTATTTTCTTGAAATAAATTACCAAACATTTTCTCTCCACTCTGCTTTTAGATCGTGTAAAGTGATAAAAAGTCTTTTAATTTCCATTCAAGCTTTTAACTTTTCACCTCTTTGTGATATTTTACTCTTCCACCTTAAAACTGATTTTTATCCTTTTTATTCATTTTTATGATTTATCACCCTTTCTGTAGTAGCAGTTTAGTATTAATTATTTTAGTATTTTAGTAATGAGAAAATATGGATCATATTATATGACATATTGACATTTAATTCGTGGAAGGTGTTTTGGAAAAACTCTAATTAATTTATTTTATCATTCAAAAGGGTTAGTTTTTAAGGTAGTATATAACCAAAGCCCCTTTAAAAGAGGTTCATTACCAAACAATATTGTGAGTAGATGCTTATATGATGGGTATTTTTTAAATAATAAAAGATTATTTCAACATAGTCCTCTTTTTAACTATAACAAGAAAAGTAACTATTTGAAATGATTATTTCAACCATGTATTTTCTCTCCTTAAATTTAAATTTAACCTCTACCAATTTTTATAATAAATAGGACACAAATAACCGCTAATCACAATAATATTTTATTAATCCTATGTACATTTGATTTGTAATGCAGCCTACCTAAGAGAAATTTGTAGTTGGAGATTGTTTGTGTGTTGTTTATTTAATTGTTTTGGTGAAATGTTTCCTGATTCAATAAAAATTGCAATAATATTTCTACATTTGGTCATTTCCTTTTTTAATTCTCTCTATGGTTTTAATTTTTTACTTATAGGGATTAACCTTTTTTATTCTATGTTGCTCTCTTTAATTTTTATTTATTTTTGAATCCCGTTTTTATCTTATCAATAATTTAAAACTTCACAAGATGGTTTTACCACGTAATAGATTATCTTATAATTTATAAATGTATTTTACACCCTAATGTTTATTTTTATCGTATAATTGTAATTATTTCCAGCCTATTTTTTATATAAATAATGCATGTTTTTATTTTCCGAATTTTAAAGTTAAAAATTAGTAATGAATTTTATCTGGAAAAAAATATTTCTCCCAAGTATAAACCTGCTTTTCTAGATAAAACATGGAAAATCTTGCGCTTTTGGTAAGAAAGGTGAGGGTAACGTTCATCAGATTTCTTTGCTCCAACTTGTAGTTTATCATAATTTATTTTTATAAAATGTCTTGTTAATGTTTTAAAAATATATTTATAACTCTAGACTTTATTTCTTACAGATGGCATAATATTTTTTTAAGGCATGTATGTTTGCTATATTATAACACATGTTGACATTACAAGACATTAAGCATCAATGTTACATATTATGCAATCTGTAAAGTTAAATTGTGAAAGGCGTATTCTTGAACTAAAAATTTCATTTCATTTTCAAAATTCCAATTACCTACTTTAATTAAAACTTTTGAGGGACCTTTTTAACACATACAAACATTTACCATCACCATCGTGATCGTCTTGCTTTTATACAAGTGCTTATTTTAATTATATTTCGGTTGTCTTTTATTAATTAAAACAGAATGACTTTTCAAAGCTGAGTTCGGTTGTGGCGAAGTTTTCCCCCATTCACTTTCCTATGTTTGAGTCTTCATTTGCATTTATAAAAGAATTTTTATAAGAGAAGGTTTCATCAGCTGATGTTTACATGCATTTCCCTCACTTAAAGCTTTATCCAGATGTAATTTTTAATGGATGTATTTATAATAGATTTATGAAAAAGCATTCTAATAAGAACTATTTATAATATTAAAAAGAATATTTCTAGAAAAAAAAAGAGAAAGAAGATTTAATCTTAATAATAAAAAACTATTTTTAGGAAATACAATTTTAAAACAATTGGTTTTATTGTAATCATAAATGTAGTAAAGCTAGTAGCGACTCTACCTGCTTCATGTAAGTGGCCATGAACATGTTAAACCACACTACACTGCCAATTCTAGCCTTTAGTTATATAATCCTGGCTATAGTTATTATTCCTTCAAAAGGGCTCAAAATCTTTACGATCTCGAACTACTTCAGTTACTCTAGACAAGTCATGCTTCGAGATCCCGTACTAAGCAGTTCTATGGGCCTACACTTAATCGATTGTTCTCCTTTCTTCAAGCGATCATCACAATTGTCATTTCATAAGCGATAATATATCTACGATTATTAGAATTAACACCTCACAAACATAATAACAAATAGTTGTAAAGTATACAGTTTGTTTTAATTCTTAAGGTCACTTTAAACGAACAAATACTGTTTTTTTTAACTTCATTATATTCCTACAATTAGCTCACACTCCCCTTATATATATATATATATATATACATATATATATATATATATATATATATATATATATATACATATATATATATATACATATATATATATATATATATATATATATATATATATATATATATGGTTCAAATTTTTAGTTGCTAATAAAAATACATTTTTATTTATCCTATCATGTTCAAATACATTTTTTTAAACCTGTGGATGACAATTGATGTTAATACAGTTTTTTCAAATATTTATTTATTAAATATTTTTTTTAAAGTTGTTATCTTGGATTCGAACTGAGTAACTACAGGTTTAAAATCAAGCACTTTGGCGCTGAGCCAACTTTTCCATAACTAGAAACAACTATTTAAAGATGTATATGAAATTATAAGAGAAAGGTTCTTTGGAATAATGAAGGGATGTATAAAATCAGAAATTATAACCACCATCTATCAAAAACTATAAAAAAAATGCAAATAAATACTAACCAAAATAATAGTCCAACATTATATACTGTATATATATACATGTATATGTTATATACTGTATATAAAAGAAAACAAAAAATTGCAAGGAAATTGGTTTTTTATTTTGTTACTTGATATTGTGACAAAATATTATTATATGTGGTTATGTCATAGGCCTATGTATACACATATTTATATAATTTGTTTAAAAAATAAAAATTTTAGTATTGTTTATAATTTATTAATAAAATTTGTCTTTGTCGACCTTAGTTGGAATTGACTTGAAAAAAAATTGTATTTACAAATCTTGATATTTTATAAACTTGTTATTTACAAAACTTATTTTATTTTGTTGTACTTTATTTTTAAATAATAATTAAATTTATTCAATACTTGAATACAATATATATATATATATATATATATATATATATATATATATATGTATATATATATTTATATAATATATAAATATTGCGCGTGCGCACACTCACACACACACTTACACAAATACATATAATTAAATACACGATATAATTAATATCTCTCGAAGGTCGACTCGCAAATATACCAAGTAAGATTCTTGTTGAAGTACATTAAGTTTAAGTAAAACAAGAAAACAATGTTGCAAAGTGATATATATTGAGAGAGGGAGAGAGAGAGAGAGGTGTGTGAGAGAGAGAGAGAGAGAGGGGAGAGAGAGAGAGAGAATGTGTGTGTGTGTGTGTGTGTGAGAGAGAGAGAGGGGAGAGAGAGAGAGAGAGAGGAGAGGGTGCTGTTAGGGAGGTGGATAGGTTGGTACGTAGAGAATTACTGGACGTTATTAGATAGTAGATATCAAAAAAACTAATTTTAAAAATGTTTAAAATTTAAATAAAAATGTATTTCTACTAATTCTTACTATAGGTGCGTATGTTACTTATGCTTTTACGTATGATTTTAAATACATATAAATTAAGTACTACCTAACAAAAAACCTTACTGCATATCTTTCTTTTACTCATATTTGAAAAGGTGAGTGTTAAAAAACATATACAAACGTTTTTATAACAGTAACAGAAAGTATTGAATGCTCAATTTTAGTTATATCAGAATTTAAATTCCTAGTAATTGATTTCAACAGATCAAATATTCACTGGCTTATGCTAACAATAGCATCCAACAAGGTCAGTTTAGTTGGTTTGAGCAGGCGGGGGGAGAGGTATTGACGTCAGCTCAGGAGCACAATCTATTACTATTGGCTCCAATATCAGATCTGTGTACATATAAACATACACAGATACAGCAATATTCCTCTCGCAATGGATTTATATTAAAGTCGAACGTATTGCAGCCCGAGGTATGTTTCCCTTGTTTTTTTTTTCAATATAATATTTTATTTGCTACGTATTAAAATTCTATCTATTAAAAACTTTGACTCGATATATTGGTTTGTGGCACAAGCCTGCTCAAAGTGATGACACAGCAGGGGATTTTATTTGATTTAAACAATTGATTACTGTCACCGCCTACTTTACCAATAATTTGCAAAGGTTTTGTTTTTACTCATATATTCCTTGAAAAGTTTAATTAAAAAACATAACATTTCATCAGCAATTAATGGTATCTCAGGATTCAAGTTAAGCATCACTCAAAAAAGTTGTGTATTTTCTATTTCTTAATTCTTGATTCATTCTATTTAAACAGCAGTGCCGAATTTACAATCCATTCAAAACATTTGGAATTTTTATGAACTTTAAGTAATTAAAGTTAAAAAACGTGGTCTTAAATCATTTGGCGTCTCATAACACAGTAAGTTTCATAAACTGATATTTTATATGAAATAGTCAATCTTGTACAAGTGTTAGATAAAATACTTTTAAATTGTATATGTGTAAGGCGGTTTAAAAACACATTTATTTAATGTTATACCTAACTTCAACCATTTTTTTAATTTGCTTCACCAAGAATGTAAACGTTTAATTTAAAACAAATCACATGAACTCTGCGCATCCCAACAACGGTTGAATATTATAAAGTCTTAAACGCAGCCATTTCAAGTAGCAAAAAAGTATCGTGGTCAAAAGGTAAATACATCTATAGTCCTCATTTGCGTACACCTTATAAAATTATTAATTTTGTGGTTTTTAATAAATTAAAGAATTTACCATTGAATAATATTGAAACAACAGTTTATTTTAAAAAGAAATACAGCCCAAAAAGTAGACCTTTGCATTCCCGCC
>JBAIZL010000001.1:30387500-30445000 GCA_036971475.1 Prosapia bicincta
CTTATCACATTATTTTACCGCCTTGTTTAAGGTTTTGTATTTTCTAAAGGTTTTCAATAAGAAGAGATATTTTAGAAATCACAAAGGCAGTGTAACAAAAATAGTTTTATATTTAATGGGGCGTCATAAATGTAGTCCTGTGATTGTGTAGCCATGCTTGTGGTTTTGTGAACGTGGTATCATGAATGTGATGTCATGACAGTATATCATGAATATAATGTCACTCATGTGGCGTCATTATAAGCTGTCATGAATATTGTATCAGGAATATGTCGTGAATTATATGTTGTCATGAAAATTGTGTCATGAATGTGGTGTATTTATTGTGTTGCCATGAATTCGGTTCATGAATGTGGTGTTGTGGACGTGGTGTAACGGATATAGGTATTATGAATGCGGTGCCGTGAATGTTGTTTTAAATGTAGTGCCATGAATTTAGTGTCATGAATGTGGAGTGGCGTCGTGAGTGTGGTTTGATATAACTAGAGAAGAACTCTACAAGAATTCATCTACTTCAAACATTCAGCGTAAGTAAACTTCTAAATATGTTATTCAAGTGATAAGGATGTCTTTATTTGTTTACTTGTTCTGTGTAAATTGTACGCTCAACACATTCTGTTTTGCTATGTTTCTACGAGGAATATAGTTTCTCTCAAACTCTCTCATTTCCGGCACTAAAAATAGATGTTTCTTTAGAGGAAGTATAAAGTAGTAATAAAGTGGATTCGCTAAAATGACACTAAGGGTGTAAATGAATATATGCGATTGAATAAGTATAAATGAAACTTTATTTGTTAATATTTGAAATAAATTAAATATTACGTTAAATGAAACATTTGCGTAAGAAAATTAAAAGAGTGTATGTAATTGAGTTATTACTTAAATAAAACATTCATAATTGAACAGTCTAACTGGAAGAAAAGAAATATGTCAAACATCAAAGACACTTAAAATAAGTGTTATAAACAAAGAGAGAACAAATACAAATTTAAAACGAAAACAATATACAAATATTGTAATTGAAGAAGTATGATTAAACATTGGTATGAGTTACAATTACAATTGTTTAAATTTTAATAAACAATTTTAATTACTAACATAAAGGGTCTCTCTCTTTACTTCAATATTAAGCAATACAAATATTAATCATAACTTTAAAAGATCAGACTTGCTGATACAGAGCCTGGTACGAGAGGACACGCCATGGTGACTTATTGTCCTTATCGATTCTATGCGGTCCTTCAACTTTCTAACAACCTGTCCATGTAGCTATTAGTCTAGAGTAACACCAAGCGTTTTAATGATTTGTGACGGCAAACGTTAGAAAAATTACTCAACAAACATGGAATAGCAGTTCCACATGCAAAATCTTTTCGTATTTATTCTAGAAATATTTATTTATGAAACCGACCAGAGTTCAGAAGAATAAACAAATGCATTTGTAAATTAATTGTATCTAAATATGAAATTATAAAATATTAGTACACATGTTCTAATTTGAGATAATTTTTACCAAATATATTTTTCATGATGAAATCAATGTTATAATTATTTTATACAATCCAACCAAGAGAAATTTAATTTAAATTACTGATTAGTATTTTGTTTTATAAAGTGCTAGTGGTGATGAGTTACCAGATAAATACAATGTGGTTGTTTGTTCAGCAACTACGAAACCAGCCTCCAGCGGTCTATATTTGTACAATTTACGTTTTTCATGTGTTGCTTGAAATAGAATGGGTTTCAGAATTCAATTGCGAGTGGTAAGTATCAATAAAAAAAACACACTAAATTGATTTGAATAAATGCAGGCAGGTTCGCATCATACGGAATGATCCCGGCACGGGAACCATCTGCCAAATCCTGATGCCGATTAAAGTGCACCAATCAAGACTCACTGCACTTCCAGCAGTGCACTAACAATCCGTAATTACTAATGGTAAAAATTTTCTTTCAAGTTTCTACAGAAAAAAAATACTAGAAACCTTTAATATCAAATATAAAAAAACAAAATAGAGAAGACGTTAAATAGAGAGATGTATGAACCCTAAAATTGCACATAAAATTAGGACAGTTCAAAATTAGGAATGTATTTAATAGGTTTTATAAAAAGATTAGAATATAATTAAGTTTAATCATTCTCATTCAAGAGCAAAAATATAAAAATATCCGAATGATGATGAAGAAATGAAAGTGTCTCAGTAAGTCGAAAATTAATAAGATTAAAAACTAAATACAGTCTACAGAAAAAAAAATAAAACTAGAAAGAGATTGAAAAACATTTGCCTAATTTCAACACTAATTGGCGTGAATGAAAACAACAAGGGAATGTAATATTAAAATGTTTACGTTTTTACAACTAATCTGACTTGCTACAAAAGTACACTCTTGTCAAAAAGTAAACGACAATTGTATACTTTATCTTCAGTTATAAACTTCAAATTTAGAGCGTGTTCAAAACCTACTTTAAAACATTAAAGATGAAGAAAAACTATACATACGATTAGTTTTAAGAAAAATCTGACAACTATATAAAAGGTCACTAGCTGTTCCAAGGTTAAATAAAGGTTAAACGCTTTTAGCAACCCTTTTCTTCATATTGACATCCCTTACTTGTATTGACAGTTTGTCGTCAGACGACGAGGCAAGTTTATGAGTGTATTAGACTAGATTTTATGAAAGTAATTCCTTCAGTACATACCCACACAGTACATGAGACATTTATTTGTAGCAAACTCTTGATAAATTCAAAGAGTGGGTTACAAATTTAAAGCATTACACTGTTACGAAGAAAAGGTGTGTCTTTATTTGGCTTAATTATTTCAAACAATAATAATAAAATAACCAATAAAACTAGTCCTTTTTATCTGTTACAATAATGTAATTCATTTAAATAACTATTTTCATGAGTAAAACTGTAATAGTAATAATAAAAATAAAGACATTTATTCAACATAGGTTACGAGACACAGTTTAGAACTATCTTGCTAGTATTCTAGACTGGTAACACGCCCTGCTCTAAGCTTCAATCGCTTGATATTATTCTAGGTATTGATTTTTACAGACGAAGACGACGTGCGATGTAGGATTGAAAAATCACACAGAAATCGAATTTAATATAAGGATTTTTAATATTTTGATTAAGAAATATGTTTAGTACACATACACACACACACACATATATATATATATATATATATATGTGTGTGTGTGTGTGTGTGTGTGTGTGTGTGTGTATACACAAATATATATATATATATATATGTGTGTGTGTGTGTGTGTGTGTGTATATACACAAATATATATATATATATATATATATATATATATATATATATATATATATTCTTGTTTGTACTCCAAAATTGTAGAAGTTTTTCTTGTATAATAATCAAAACTACTATGGATATTCAAAAACAAGAAATGTTTATCAATTTGTAATACTTTTTTTATTTATTTTTTTTTTGAGAAAATAAATAATTTTTATTTATTTTTTTGAGTAATGAAAATTATTAAATAATTTTTGTATTTAAATATTCTTAGTTGTATATATATATATTTGTATATATATATATATATATATATATATATATATATATATATATAACGTTGTTGGGTAATAACATATTGTTGTCAAATTTTTAAATGTTGGTAAACCATCAATTATTATGTAAGTTGTGGGATATTTTGATTTAAGCTGGATTTATTATTATATTAATTTATTATTAGTTTTGTCTATAAGTTTCTAAATTTTTATTAATATTTATCGTTAAAATTTTATTTATTTTTTTACAAGTTTTAGAATACTTTATGTTAGCAATGTAGAAACAAACAAAGATCAATAAATTTCATAATAATTTAGTACAACACAAGTAAGCATGAGCATTACTTGGTATTAATAGATTAATGTTAGTGCATGCAACCAGATATGCCAACACTAACTCTTTTGTCGTCTGTGACAAGAATCGTAATTAACATATAATTACTTATATATACACTCGTAGTATTTATTTATTGAAAATGTAAGAAAACCTTTTAAATATTCCCAACAATTATTGCTTTGACAGTAGATAGGAATGTTCGAAATTCGTCAAGAGTAAAGATTAGATGTAGAAATGGAGAGGGGAAAACGTATTCAGGCATTCTTAGTATTAAGTATAGAAACAATAATTTGAATTTATTAATAAAAGTTTATTTTGTGAACTTAGTATAAATGATAAGATTTATCTCCTTATGACATTTTGTATATGTCATTTATATTATTTTGTTGTTGTACAAAATTCCCTCTGATTACCTTCAAAAGAGTCCATTTACCATCCAATGCATAGTAATGATTTACCGATTATCTAGATATAATTGAAAATTCAGTTTTAATTAATTTTTTAACTTTATTTATGTTTCTAACAACCGGGTATTTTATTGCTTCAAGAGAACTAAATATAAGAGGTGTAATAAATTTTAGTGTTTAAATTTTAAATAAGGATTAGAAATTGAGATGAATCCGGAAGTTTATTATTTTACTGATAAACGATGAGTAATATTTTTAAAGTTTTAGACATTTTATAATTTCTTTTTTATTCCTGGAGTAAAAGTTATTTTAGAAGACGATGGTAACTTTAAAATAAGGTTAACTAATTAAATAGAAAGTTGAAGAGTGTTTATATCTTACAAAGTTCATCTTCCATGTAACAGGAAACTACACTTATAACTAAAAGTTCAACGCTGTGTTGGCTTAAACACCAAACTATACACAATGCGATCGATACACTTTCTTGACCGATGCTATGCATGCATGTTAGCTTGCCAAACTTGTAACATATTGTTTAGCATGGAAATAAAGGGAGCTATTTCTTCGTACATTGACATTTATGTTACATTTAAGAAAATCTTACATTTAAAAGTCATACAGTTTGACTTTTATATTTTTTAAGATCTTTTTTCAGAAACAGAGTGAAATATATTTGTGCGATAACTATTCTAAAGCTATTATTGTTTAATTTGTTTAAAAATTTGTACAACAATCTTAACTGTTTGGTACATTTATGCTATTGGTCAGAAACAAATCCTGGCTAATTTTTTTTGCAAGAAAACCACGATGATTTTTAAATAAGATAAAATTTAATACTTGTAATATCAATAAAAATATTTGCTTGTTTGGTGAGCATTAAACTTTATTACCCCTAACAGTAACCACGTATAAAAAAAAAGTTAAAACTTATGAATGAACAAACATTTTTTAAAGACTTTACCCTTGGGAATTCATTAAAAAAATTAGCATATTGAATGAGTTGTTTTTTAAAAAATATGTCTTCTCGATAGTCAATAAGCCTAGACATTAATATCGGACAGGCAGGGGCAAAAGAAATATAAAAGAGAAAATAGGTGGAATGGATCTGCAGTGTGGCAAAATTTACTGGGCAAAATTAGAAGTTGTACTTTAATATGTTATCTGCTCCAACTTGATATTTTGTTATACTTAGCCTACTCTAAAAGTATATACTAATTAGTTTTCATAATATTCTCGTATACATACATATATATATATATATATATATATATATATATATATATATATATATATTCATATATATATATATATATATATATATATATATGTATATATGAATATATATATATATATATATATATATATATATATATACTGTATATATGTAAATACTAATTAGTTTTCATAATACTCTCGTGTATATACATACATATATATATATATATATATATATATATATATATATATATATATATATATATATGTATGTATATATATATCCAGTATTGACGAGGTGAACCCAACAACAGTAGAAGAGCGAGTCTACTGTTGTTGGGTTCACCTCGTCAATGCTGGATGAGATTCTAGCGAAACGTCGGAACTGCGAATTTATAGACTGCTGAATGAACGGATGTACTCCAGATAGTAACTATTCATCATGTATATATATATATATATATATATATATATATAACACACACGTGCGCCCGCGCGCGTGCACACACACACACACACACAAATTGTCTAAAATAATTAAAATTATTTATGGCATCTGTATTTATTAACCTATAGTAATGTATTCTAATATTCTACGAAGTAATAAATTCCTTTAAAAGCAACACAGACAGTTGCGCATTGTGTTTAGGTAAAACTGAGATCCCATGTATTTATAATTCAGACGGCAAGCGAGGCGTAGCAACTTGGCATGCAAAACAGACAGTTATCTTCCAAGTAACGTTCAAACTATAATAGGGCTGTAATTATTGTCTAACCTCAGATATAAACCTGCAGATCCAGATAATATCAAGGTTGAAACAATAAGCCCATTGGTCTAGCATTGACAACGCCCTGGGCGGTAGTGAAGCTTTCAATGCCATTGCAGTTTGCCCTCATCAGGCTACAAATTATGAGACGGATTTTCTATCTAGGGGGTCCAGCAACAGTTGACTTTATAACTGAATTAGTATATAGAGAAATACTGTTTCAATATAATCAACATTGCTGTATTAAAAAGGGGGTTACATAACTATTTAATGTTTTATATAAATTGGGGATCTATAGTGATGAAGTAATTGTGTGTGAAAGATATTGAGGTTTGTAAGTTTAGAATTTATTTAAAGTTAGTTATTTCTGCATCGTTCACTTTTCTAGTACATTTTTTATAAATAAATCATTTTTAGATATTCTGTAGGGCAATTCTAAAAAATTAAATTGAAAGAGAAGCGTTTTTCATTTTTATTTTACTTTCAATACTCTATCATATTTGTAACTATCTGTTACAATTATATAATATAATACATATTAAATATAATATAATTTGTAATATATAATAACATATTTATATTACTATAATGTAATGTAAAATATCTTATCTATTCATAATATTACACACACACACACACACACACACACACACGCACGCACAATGGAACAGACGAAAACTTGATAATCAGAAGTTGGTTGAGTTTCTCGAAGAAACCAAACTGATAGATGAAATCAAGCTTACAAAACCAGCGAAAAACTTCAAAGACATTGTAAAACACAATGGATACTTTAATAAACGCCTGCAATAAATCGATGCCTATCTTGGGAATACCAAGGTATCGAAGGAAAGCTATGGTAGGACATCGCACAAAAAAAGGAGAGATTACCTGACCGCGCGAAGAAAAGCAACCAGAACACAAGAAAATCCCGCATTCCTAGATAAATATAGAGGCAAAGAAAGAGGTTCAGAATGAAATAAGGAAGAGCAAAAAGGAATTCTGGGAAAGTCTGATTGCAAAAATAGAGAGCGACCCTTGGGGTCTGGCTTACCAAATTGTATCCAAGAAATTACGGCGGCAAGATAATATACCTGGCCTAAATAATCTAGTCTGGGTTCAGGAAATAATTAAAAATCTATTTTGTAAACAGGAAAAAGACATAAGGAATAGAGTACATATAACACAGTTACCAGAAAATAAAGGTTCTAGCCTCACTGAACTTGAAAAGGTAATAAAAGCGCTCAAAATGAATAAAGCTCCCGGACTAGATGGAATACCAAATGAAATCCTGAAAAAGGTGCCAGAAGTGTATCCGGAGGTATTATTAACTGCTTTTAATGCTTGTTAGGGCAAAAGAAATTTTACAAATGATGGAAAAAACAAAAGTTGGTGCTGCTAAGGAGAGGGAATAAACCCCTTGACAAGCCTTCATCGTACAGACCTCTATGTCTAATAGATACTATGGGGAAATTACTGGAGGGACTCGTTTTAAAAATATTAGAAATAGAGGAAGGATCAGATGGTCTATCGGAGGCAATTTGGTTTCCGGAAAGGAAAGTCCATAGCTGATGCAGTAAAACTGGTTGTTCAATTTGTCAGTAAACGCAATGTTAAGACAAGAAGGGAAAAAGGATTTTGGAATTTAAACGCCATAGATGTAAAGAATGCCTTCAATTCGGCTAGATGGAGCGATATTCTTGACGCAACTACAGAACAAAAATAAACCAAACTATCTGCTTAAAATGTTTGACGACTACCTTAGCGAAAGAACAGTTTTATTCAACTGTGGCACTCATACACTTGTTTATCTTCAATATGGAAGGAGGAGCTCCTCAAGATTCAAAAATCGGTCCTCGTTTGTGGAACGAGATGTATGACGGGCTTCTACTAATGGATCTTCCGGAAGACACAGACATTGTGGATTATGCGGATGACGCCATAAGTGTTTGCACGGCACCTACAGAAGCTGCACTAGAAGAGGCGGCAAATGATGCCTTAAATCAGGCTCAAAATTGGCTTGAAAATTGTGGCTTAATGATGGCTATAGAAAAAACAGAAGCTGGTAACGGATAGGCGAGTATTTGTGACGTCAGTGTTGCAAATAGGTGATTCACAAATCCAGTGGAAAGATGAACTAAAATACCTGGGGGTTACTCTAAACAAAAAACTAAATTTTTCAACCCACCTAGTTACATCCTGCTAGCGGGCAAGATTTGGGGATCAAAGGAGTGTAATCTTTGGTGGTGATGTAATCTTCGGACTGATATCTTCGGTGGTGCATTCACAACTCCTATATACGACACCCATGTGGGCTCCTGCAATGGAAAACGCACAGCTAAAGCAGAAAATAGTTTCAGTACAGAGAGGTAGCGCGCTACGAATAGTTTCTGCATTCAAAACTGTATCTGATAGTGCGGTGCTAGTACTTGCCAGAACCCCGCCAATATGTCCCCGCCCAATATATCTATTGGCTAAAGAAAGACAAGTAATATACGAGCAACTAAGCGGAAATAGCTAAGCAATCTGTTAGAGAACGCCTATTGGAGCGCTGGCAATCGGAGTGGAATGATTTCAGGACTGGCAGATGGACATACTGCTTAATTTCCTGTCTAAAAGCATGCATAGAAAGAGGGCATGGCGAAGTTAACTACTATCTCACACAAGCGCTCACTGGACTCGGAAGTTTTGGTGAATTCTTTCATAGATTTAAACTACGTGACACAGTTCAATGTGAGTTTTGGGAAAGCTTAAACGATGTCACGAGACATACATGGTTCTACTGTGAACAAAGAAACGAAAAGCGACAACAAATAAATGCCTGCCTGGGCATTATCATTAATTACCAAAACATGATATCCACTATGCTAGAAAGTGAAAATAAGTGGAATTATATAGTAAATTTCATAGTGATGATTATGTTAGGAAAAAAAATTAAAGAACAAGAAGCCAAATGAACACGTAAACGTTTCGTTAAGTTGAAACAGCATTTCTTGTTGGTCCCCCTGAAGTTATGCCTAACGGTGATCCCAGGGAACGACAACGAGTGGGTAAATGAAAGTTGAAAGTTTTTGGTTTCTACTACAGTTAGAGTCTGTAGTAATGAATTAATACTGAACAGCCAAAACCCCGTTCTGGGCTTTTAAGGTCAAACCGCCTTTATTAGTTCAACGTATTCTAAAACAAACACACACACACACACACACACACACACACACACACACACCCACACCCACACACACACATACACACACAAACACGCACACACACACACACACACACACACACACTTACACACACACACACACACACACACACACACACACACACACACACACACACACACACACACACACACACACACACACACACACACATATATATATATATATATATATATATATATATATATATATATATATATAAATTTATTTGTTTATCTGTGTGAGAGAGAGGGTATTTGTGTATCTGCTAGTGTTTATAAGATACATACATACAAACGTTTTTAAAAATGTTTGAGTTGAAACATAAATCAATGTTACCTAGCTTTCCTCATAAAGGGACCCTGAAGGAAGTGTCAAGATCTTCAGTATGACGTAACCAATGACAGTTACCAACAAAAAAATAAAAAACAAATTCAAATGACTTACGTTGACACGTTATTTACACTGTTGTTAAATTTTCCAGTATTAGTTTCATTCTACACTTCTGCCAATCACGTTATTGTAGACCGTAACTGTCGATGTACAAGGTATTAAATTATTTAACAGCAATGTAAAATCAATTTTGCATTGAGAAACATATCGACGGTAAGTATTTTGTCAAGGAACATATACGAAAGTGTAGGACTTGTTTAGTTAGGCTTCGAGAACGAAGAAGCATTAGCGACGAAGAATAAAGCTCCATACGTCGTATTACATGGAATTATTTCTTGCATAGAGAACGAAATGCGTGTATTTCGATGTAAGGTTACAAGAGGCCAAGAGTAACGCTGAAGTGGAGCTCAACAAAATGGGGAAACACTAAAAATTGCTATTGAAAATATTTATAAAGATCTAAACATAATATAAAAATCATCGAAGATAATTGTATGAGTTTGGCACTCATAAGAAACTTTAGTTTCAAATTACTTCATGTACATCAATCACCTCATCTTTCGCTTCTTCACAGGACACGTATACAATTCCTTGACTTTATAGACTGCTCTCAAAGTGCTGTGAAGGCCGAACAGTGGTGAAATTGAAGCCTCGACTAATAGCATCTTTAGTCCTGGCGACATGAACGAAGGACAATATGATTCATCTACAATTAATGCGATACAAAATAAGAAAAAAGTGGTTTTTCAAAAGAGGAAGGAAAGCCTTAACTAGGAGGATAGTAGTTTGCTTGCTATTTTCTTAGATGACCTGATATATTGGCAATAATACACCATATTTCGCTTGAGCTATTTTAAATGTACTACGTTTTATTATTAATGCAATACAATTACAAGAGCCATTACAGCTATCTTCAATATACATCCTATATATTGTACTATGTACATGCATTTACATTTTTACCAGCCGAACATTGTAGATAATATTGTCAAAATTTCAATATAAAGAATCTATCGCCAATTATGCTTTCGTTTTGGATACATCTACAACCTGTTGAAGCTTTTTACGGTGGAAGAAATTCAGGTCAGCTTCTACGTTAAGTAGTGTAAAGGCGATCGGACAGTGTAAAGGCGATTCGACAGTGTAAAGGCGATTCGACAGTGTAAAGGCGATCGGACAGTGTAAAGGCGATTCGACAGTGTAAAGGCGATCGGACAGTGTAAAGGCGATCGGACAGTGTAAATGCGATTCGACAGTGTAAAGGCGATCGGACAGTGTAAAGGCGATCGGACAGTGTAAAGGCGATTCGACAGTGTAAAGGCGATCGGACAGTGTAAAGGCGATTCGACAGTATAAAGGCGATCGGACAGTGTGAAGGCGATTCGACAGTGTAAAGGCGATCGGACAGTGTAAAGGCGATCGGACAGTGTAAAGGCGATTCGACAGTGTAAAGGCGATCGGACAGTGTAAAGGCGATTCGACAGTGTAAAGGCGATCGGACAGTGAAAAGGCGATTCGACAGTGTAAAGGCGATCGGACAGTGTAAAGGCGATTCGACAGTGTAAAGGCGATCGGACAGTGTAAAGGCGATTCGACAGTGTAAAGGCGATCGGACAATGTAAAGGCGATCGGACAGTGTGATTGTTGTACTCATGTCGGATACAGAAGATAGAGAAGGATTGTGAATATAGACCAGACAGGAAAGGATCAGAAAACTCATTGGAAGAGGTTACCTTCACTTGTACAGAGCATCGTACCTAAGCAGGAGTAAATCTTCTCTCTATCCTGCTTACAAACAAGTTGTCACCCGTTACACCTCCTTCTACCTAGAAGAATAAGGAAAGGTAGAAAAGGTTATGTAGGAACAATGAAAGGATGTAATGATCCTATGGTACAGGGAATAGGGGAAAATAATATAATCGCTTACATGAAGTAGGCTAGTTCTCAACCGAGGGGATCAGTGACGTGTCTCGGTACAGGCTTGGATTGAATCATCAATGAAATGCTTACATTAAAAACATTTAAAGTTTAAACCTAACCTATCCTTGCACAGAAAAAAAAGGGTTTCTATAAAAAGAATTCTCGTATGCAGATGATTTGTTCATGAAGTAGACATTTTATAAGTAACAAAGTTTAACTCAAGCCTGTCATAAACCTGAGGAAGCAGAATTTATTTTGTTGCATTTGGAAAGTAACTTATATTTTCAAACATGTTGACAAGGTTTCAAGGGAACACGGAGAAAGGCTTTTAGAGGTTAATCTCCCAGAATATCTATACATTTAATTTTTTTAATCTTTTATCGCCTAAAATTAATATTGCAATTAATTTGAATTGGCCAGTTGTGCAACGCGTTTTTATTTAAATTTCATACTTTAATAAAGAAATACAAATTTTGTAAATTGAAGAGAGTTTTTCTAAAGGACGAGTTGACCATAAATGAGATCCGTTAATACACATGCGTGCACAATATCCTTAGAAGACATGATTATATGTTGCCTCGTTCGACAATGCATATTTGAGAAATAAAACACGAAAACATCTACATTGATCCTTTATCCTTTTAGTTTTGTACCCCTGGAAAAATCGCTAGAACAAGGTGAAGTTTTAAATTAACTTTAAAAAATTCTCTTACAGTAAAATTTATTTCTAGAAGTATATTTTGTGAAAAAGAAATTTAGTTTCCCAAATTAAATATTTTTAATTCTTGCAAGACTTTATCCTAGTTTTGTAAATAAATACCCCACTGTGAACCGAAACTATATTTTAATTTATTCAGATAAGCTTTAAATCTAGAATGTATTTAAATTAAGAACAAGTTAAATTGACTCATTACAACATATTATTTCTAATTTTAACGACCAGAGTGACGTGAAATAGCATTAAGCTTTTTAAAACTTTCCTTTATGGGTACAAATTAGCCCACATTTCTATCGAAATTTACAAATAGCCTCAGTTACCATACCCCCAAAAAGAACTTATGGATGCGCTACTGCAAGGTTTATACTAAGAGATTAATTTCATAGAAATGCTATTGAATTTTAAAACGTTCCAATAAGAAATAACATTTCAATAATACATAATTTTCATATAATTTATTTTTATAGTTGCGCTTTAAATTGTTTTGTTGTACAGTTATAAACTGTTTTAGAATTTATATTACTCTTCACCATGTAAACCAGATTACAGATGCACATCAAATCTCTGTAGAACAGTTGCCTTATATACCTGAATAAACATATACATAATCCAAAATGATCGAGCCTTTTGTCTAAATAAAGGGGATTTACTTGATTCCGGAACCTTGCAACTCTAAACAAAACAATTTCCGACAGGTTCTTTGTCCTCGGGTCCTTTTGTTTACAACTCAAGTGGAATATAATACAAATATTTATTACGTTTATTCCCTTCAAACAATCTTCTAATTATGTAGTAAATATATAGTTAGAAGAAATGTTTGAAATATATATTCCTAATGTAATAATATTACGTTAATTGATAATATGAGTATGATGGTTTATGTTAGACGAAATGTTTGAAATATATATTCCTAATGTAATAATATTACGTTAATTGATAATATGAGTATGATGGTTTATGTTAGAAGAAATGTTTGAAATATATATTCCTAATGTAATAATATTACGTTAATTGATAATATGAGTATGATGGTTTATGTTAGAAGAAATGTTTGAAATATATATTCCTAATGTAATAATATTACGTTAATTGATAATATGAGTATGATGGTTTATGTTAGAAGAAATGTTTGAAATATATATTCCTAATGTAATAATATTACGTTAATTGGTAATATGAGTATGATGGTTTATGTTAGAAGAAATGTTTGAAATATATATTCCTAATGTAATAATATTACGTTAATTGATAATATGAGTATGATGGTTTATGTTAGAAGAAATGTTTGAAATATATATTCCTAATGTAATAATATTAAGTAAATTGATAATATGAGTATGATGGTTTATGTTAAAATAAATGTTGAAATATATATTCCTAATGTAATAATATTACGTTAATTGATAATATGAGTATGATGGTTTATGTTAGAAGAAATGTTTGAAATATATATTCCTAATGTAATAATATTACGTTAATTGATAATATGAGTATGATGGTTTATGTTAGAAATGCCTTTTAGTATTTATGTTCAAATACGTCTAGGTATATTCACGATTTTTCTTTGTCGAGATAATTATCAACTACATAGTTTTAAATGTATATTTTTTGAATTGCAAGAGCATTTTATTTAATAAAGGACATTCTTGCAGTCATGTGGCCGCTAGAGGTGATAACGTGAATAAAAAATGGGGTAAATATGTTTACGTAGATGTTAAAAATAGGTATTGATTAAAATAAAGTTTTGTTTGGATATTGATATAATAAAATAATTATAGCTGGATAACTCTATAATTATAGTAAATTTAAACTCAATTACACTATACATGATTGTACTTGAAACATAAACATATAATATATATATATATATATATATATATATATATATATATATAAACACACATACACACACACACACACACACACATATATATATATATATATATATATATATATATATATATATATATATATATATAAAAGAAATATTCTTCTATCTAGTTTGATTTCTTTAGTATTCCTGATGATGATGGTACTGTTTGCCAACGAAAAGCTTTTAATTGTACATTCAATAAATTGTTCTTGTATTTGTATTTTGTCTTATTTCTTTTATATATATATATATATATGTGTGTGTGTGTGTGTGTGTGTGTGTGTGTGTGTGTGTGTGTGTGTGTGTGTGTGTGTGTGTGTGTGTGTGTTGGTGAGGGGTTGCAACTGTTAGGAAATTTAAAAAACTTTGTTTTTGGTCGTTGCTAAATCATTAACAGGATTATCGTAATATTATTAGAATGAGATATTATTAAAAGCAATATTATTACTTTTAACAATATTAAATATTAGTTAATAAGTAGTTAATAATAATATTAGTTAAATATTAAATAACAAGTTAATATTATTAATGTTGTCAAATATTATTCCGTTAACTTGGTGAACCCCAGACAAAACCCTGATAGTTGAAACGATTTTTCCTATTTTCCTTGTAGATGAATTCGAAAGAAATATTTATATATATGTTTATTTATATTATATATATATATATATATATATATATATATATATATATATATATATATTTTACATTATTGTAATTTTCATTCCTGATGATGCTGGTACTGTTTACCAACGAAAAGCTTTGGATATAAATTAATAAATATTCTTGTATTTGAATAACCTATGTTGTTTTGAATTATTAAACAAGAAAACGTATTTTATATTTATATATATAATAAAATTTGTTTTATAGATTATGCGCCTGTATGGCCAAAGAAAAACGTGAAATATTTTTTAAATATTATTTTTAAATAGATGTTCAAGACATTCAAGGCAAAGTTGTAAAAGTAGTGAAATTGTCGTGAAGCGTTTCCTTGAACCTACGTAATGTTTTAGAAACGAAATTATTAAATTTTAAGGAAGTTGTTTCCTTACGTGGTGTAAAAATATTTTTCTGTCGAGTTGGCAAAGGTGGGGAGTAGCTACAAGGCTTTTCTTATGCGTGTTACAAACACTCTACCTGAAAAACACTTGAATTAAACGGAGTTTAGAACCAGTGTAGCCAACTTTATAATATATTTCTGTTTGCAATTACTGCTCTCTAGCCTCAATTGCACTTTGAAATTCAAAGAGGTATGTAAGAGGAAAACGCGAGTTTTAAACTTGACACTTTATCCAGCGATATAATGTTTATTTTTTCTTTCCCAACATTTAAAACATTATGCAGCTTAAAACATGTGCTCAAACAGTTCTTTTCACTAAGACCGGTTTAGACTAGTTTGTTTTCCGTTCTACTTGAGATTATTCAAAAGAAAAAAAAATTAACCTGTGAAAAGATTTGGTAGTAGTTCAGTAACTATAACATTACTATAATTAAATAATACCTAACTATGTGAATACATAAGGGCTTACTTACTGACGAGTTTCGAAACAATCTTTCGAGGCTTAGCTTCGTAAAAAGAACGATTGTTTCGAAACGCGTCAGCAATTAAGCCCCTATGTATTCATTTAAGTTAAGTATTATTTAATTATAGTTTAACCAGTGAATTCAAGATTATTACAACAAGCAACTTTTATAACATTACTGTTTAATGATTCTTTTTCATTCATACTTTTTGCAAGATTAAGTGACAATGAATAGCAGAAAATTTCAATTAAAGAGTATCTTGATATGAGTGCTACTAATAAAACAGATGATTTTTCGAAGTTTATAAAACCTTTATGTAAAGACGAAATTGACGCAACAAATAAAATCTATATCACAGATTATGTTTGAGCGTGTTCATTATTTTGAATAGACGTTGTTTCGTACTTTCTATGGTTAGTAATCGACGTTTACATATAACGCTATTATTGGTTTATTTTAATTTTTATTCTTATAAAATATTTCAAAACTATTAGTTTGACTGTATAACTTTAACATATTAATTCATTCATTTACTTAAACATTTATGTGTAGAAGAGAAAGAACGGGGGTGAACAACTATTTCTAAAACAATCATTGAAAACATGAATTTACTCTGGAATCATTTTAGAATTTTACCCTGGTCACCGTAGTACTATCAACACAATTATTTATTATAAAGTCACTGTAAATTTTAAAAAGAATTATTAACGTTTAAATAGTAATTTTTTAATTAAATATAGATAGTTATTTGTCTCAACACACCTTGTGCAAAGTTATTTCATCACATATGTAGAACTTTATAGATAAAATAGAGTTAATAACGAATCAGCATGACAAGATAAGTAATCTGAATAAATATAAAAATATTTGCCTTTAAAAAAATCACTGGTTAGGAACCAACTATATTATCAAACTTCCGGCGCAACACGCAAACCCGCACCACAGCAGTGTATCTAAATTGCTATTTTGTAATATATTGAATATTACTGTCTTGTTACAAATATCCACAAAAGTATATTTAACTCAATGATTTCATTTCTGTTTCACATTATAACTTACTAAATAAAGTGCAGAGTAATATGTATCTACTCTGAACAAGAACTTTTATTAAAAGTAAAAATGCAATACACAAAACAAATTTTAAAATGGTTTAGATTATTAAGCGTGTAGGCATTTATCTACCACTTCTTTAGGGAGCAACTAAGCACCAACCTCAGGGATTAATCCTGCCCACGCACAAAATTCTCTTTCATTACGCACTACCAAGAAGATTAAACCTCCTACTAAATTCACTTGGAGAGATATGCTTTTTGCTGGAAAACATAAAACATTTTGATAGATCTTTGAAAGTAATTGAAACTAATGTATATATAGTTACGAACGAAATTTATTGGCCGTTAATTAGAGATTCTATGAATGAATACTTCATTTTTTTTCTGAATATTACTATATGTTTTGCAACGGAGAAAAATTATTTCATCCGTCACACGTCACGGGATGCACTTCATAATTATTAGTATATATATATAATGGACATGGATGACTTCATGGAGTCGATTGAAAAGGTAAAAAGCAATAGAGCACCCGGTAAAGACTCACTTGTAGCAGAATTTTTTAAATTGTGGAGAAATTGTACAGTCACAATTATATTTCCTGATCTAGACATATGGGAAAAAGAACGCATGCCTAGAAAATGGACAACTAGTCTCATATGTCATGTTCTTAAAAAGGGTGGCAAATTGGAATGCAGTAATTATCGTGGAATATCTCTTCTCACGGTAGCATACAATATATTCTCAAATATAATACTGAAAAAACTCAACGTCTTTGCTGAAAACATCATAAGAGATTATCAGTGCGGATTCCTACAAGGAAGGGGAACTACCGATCAGATATTTGTTTTAAGCAGTTAATCGAGAGGTGTTGGGAATATAAAATTGACCTTCATCTTTTTTTTATTGACTATCGGCAGGCTTTTGGCAGTGTCAACAGAGTAAAATTGCTCGAAATTTTAAAGGAGTTCAACGTACCAAACAAGTTGATCAGACTGATCAACATGGCATTGTGTGATAGTGACGGCAAAGTTGTCAGGCGGCGGTATGAGTCCCGAATTCCCTATTCTGACTGGCGTGAGACAAGGCGATGGCCTGTCTGCTACCCTCTTCAATCTGGCATTACATCGGGTTTTGAGGAGGATTAACGTTTCAGGGAATATCATGCATTCATGCAGTGAAATATGTGCATATGCTGATGATATATGCTTGGTTGCCAGGAATATTCCATTGCCCAAAGAAACTTTTAATATAATCAATAATTAAAGCAAAAAGATAGGTCTCTGAATAAATGAGGGAAAAACTAAAATATATGAGTACAAGCAGAGGCCGTAACAGTACGACTATAGATATCGATGGATATTCCTTTGAAAAAGTAAAAAGTTTTACATATTTGGGCTCGGAAGTGAATGATGAAAATAAAACAATAAATGAAGTCCAAAAAAGAATAATGGCAGCTAGTAAAGCATACTTCGCAAATATAAAGCTTTTTAAAAGTAGGATATTGTCTCAAACCACTAAGGTGCTACTCTATAAAACCTTTATTCGGTCAGTCCTAACGTATGGAGCGGAGACGTGGACTTTAACCGCCGCGATGAAAAATCAGTTGACATTGTTTGAGCGTAAGCTTTTGAGAAAAAATTATGGTCCGGTCGATGATGTACAAACAAATGTGTAGAAGCTTTGATCTAATGCAGAGTTGTATTCCTTATACAAAGATGCAAATGTGGTCGATTTTATTAAAACGCGACGTCTAGAATGGATGGGTCACATCATAAGAATGCCCACCAATAGAATGCCGATCAAACTTTTACATGACACTATGATTGGCAAAGAAGAGTTGGCCGACCAAGAAAACGATGGCTACAGGACTTTGAGGAAGATTTAAGGGTACTCGGCATTACAGCATGGAAACAGAAGGTTAAGGATAGAAGTACATGACGGGACATTGTTAAGGAAGCCAAGGCCCACCCCGGGCTGTTGATATTGAATCCTGAATATTTAGATTCTGCATATTCGGTTTCCCTGTCGTAGACATTTCCCTAGAAACGTTTCTAGTTTCCGTTCATGCAATTTAATCCAGGCCTATTGCAATTAGAAGTTATAATTAAATTCAGCTAAACAATAAGTTACAATCCAGTTCGTAATAGAGTTTGGATTATCCCGTATTTACTCTCTGAGCAATTGGAATTGGACCACTGCGTTGTTACAAATAGGCCACTTTTAAATGGAAATGCTTCTATACACTTAATTCAAATATTTACTTTAAAACAGTGATCGAAATTTTGTAATTCTGTATTTGAACAATAAAATGTTTAATTTCCGTTGTTACTCTGAAAACGCTCCAGAAACATTCGTTAAAGTAGGATTTATCATAGTTATTTACTTCAGATTAAATGAGGTAACATTGTTTAAAATTAATTATCCTTGAATGAAAGAACAGAGGTTTATCTGTAGATTTTTTCAGAATGCTTGTACATATTTTTCATATTTGATATTTGTAATGTATATTTAGTTTTAAGGTGATTTTATTTTATTTAAAAAATATGACAGACTTATTTTTTTGTTCTCTCTCATTTAAGTTTTATAATTGACTTAATGTACATAACCATCGGTGTTAAACACAGAACTATAACCATAGATGTAGTGTAATTTATACAAAACCTAATCTTTAGAAGTTGAACCGGCATATCATTCGTATTACTCTCTTTTGATAGAATGGCTAACATTTAATGCCAACAGGCTGATATTTAATGCCAACTGGCTGATATTTAATACCAACAGGCTGATATTTAATGCCAAGAGCGTGTCATTTAACGCCAACAGATTGATATTTAATGCCAATAGGGTGACATTTAATGTCAACAGACTAATATTTAATGCCAACAGGATATCATGTACGCCAACAGATTGATATTTATTGCCAACAGGATGACATGTAATGTCAACAGGCTTTTATTTAATGCCAATAGGGTGTCATTTACCGCCAATAGATTGATATTTAATGGTAACAGGGTAACATTTGAGACCAATAGGTAGAGAAAATGGAACCAAACCCTTAATACATTGATGACTTATTTGTGTACAATCTGAGAACATAAAAAAGGTTTGTTTCTTTGCAGTAAATTTGATTGTTATCGTTTCTGAAGAATAAGGATTATAATTAATACATAGGAACATAAAACTCATACTGAAGTATACAAGGAAGAACTGAGGGTAAAACACAAGGTGGGAAACGTGATGTAGACCTACTCTATAGAGAGGTTGTAGGAAGACCCACTAGAACTTTACACCCAGTAGAAATTTATGTATCTTCCTTAATTCTACTCATCACTAATCAAAAGATAAAATATTTATTAGTTTCGTCCTGAAAAAAATCTAAAGGCTAATTTTTTTAACTATGGCCTGGTAACAGACCTCCTAAACCAATGATCAGAATATCGTGAAATGTACGAATATTATTTCATTTATAGGAGCTGGTGGCATTCATGGACTCTGAAGTTTATTACTTAATCATAAGATGGTTCGTCTTGTGTGCGCGTTATATAAGCAATTTAAAAAAGCTTGTGTCGAGATGTGTTTAATAGTTTCAGTTTTTAGATTGTTAAAACGTAGGATTTTTTTAAAACTATATTCAGAAGCATAAACAAGCTATACATTTGAATCGGCCCGTGCAGAAAGGTCATATTTTTTCCAATATTGAATTAGCCATGGAAACAATATCTATATATGTAGCCTCATATTTTTGTGCAAGAAGGACTTCAGTCCTATTATCCCATATCTTATAAACAGTACGCTATTATTTTATACTCCTTGCAAAAAGGTCTTCTGTCTGGAACTAAAGTCCCTTTTGCAAGGAATCATTAATATAGCATCCGTTGTTATTGTCAATCAAAGGTACATTTTACTCTGTTTGGTAAGCAAGCTTGTTTATTTTTATTAGTTTGTAGAACAAGAAGAATCATTGTTTATTGAGAGATTTAACAAATTTGGTTAAATTCAAATACAGACATTAATGAAACAAATGCGTAGAGGAATCTTGGAAAAGGTATAATGACGTTATGAATGTTCTTTCCAATATATCCATTTTTTAATACAATTTGAAATAAATAACTCTCCAAACTGGGAATTCGAAAATACTGTAGCATTAAGTTATTGAATGAATTAATTTTTCACAGATATTTGAAATGTGATATTTTGTTTCATAACAGGTAAACAACTATCCCAAATTATACCCAAATAAGGTTCATTTCTGGTAAGAAAATCAGTGCACTAGACATTTTTAATGTAAAAACTTACCAATGTATGAGGACGTTTCCTCCCCTCAGCCTAGCCGCGTGGATGAAGTCATTGCATAGGGGAAAGTATTGAGTGAGATTCTGGTCAGGCGTGTCTGCCGCCATCACGCACAAGTAGTGTTTGTCCTGAAACAAAAGTTCAACAAAACCGTTACATTTAGATACTGGAACGAGTTATAATAATCGTTAAATATATTTTTTCTATACTTTGTATGTGTTTAATCTATGCGTTACGTATCTCGTAAAATAATTGAGGCTTAGGAATTAATAACCTACCTAACACGTAGGTGAAGATTTTATAACGAAGATGAAACAAAAAATAAGAACAGTGTTTGACCGATATTTAAGAAGGCGGGAGTCAAAGCAGCTGAGAAAATCAGTGAAAGAACGTTAGGGAAAACTAGGTTAGGATGAGACCTTGTTCTCCAAATTACATCGCAAAACAATGTAATTAAAAAATATATATTATCGAGGATGATTTAAGAATAGAACAAATGAAAAAAAAACGTTATAAGTGAACTGGTGAAGATATCAGAAAGAAAAGAAAGTTGGGTATTGAAACTTTCTATGAAATATTATTGTATCTTGTAGGTATTAAAGTAAAACTTAAACAGAATAAGTTGACTAAAAGATTTGAAACAATCAGGTAAGTTGAAGGGAAACGAATAAAGTGATAATAATATAGAAAGATTATTTTGAAATGTTCGGAGAGTAACGTAGAAGTGAAGCAATAGCAGTGGTAAAGGATAATTAATGTTTTTGTGGAATAAAATAGTAAAGAAATTAAAGAATATAAAGTCGCCTGTTGTAGATGAGATAACGTTTAGATAAGTTTAAGAAGTAGTAAAGATGGATCGGAACATATACAGTAATATGTAATGAGTAAAATTGTTTAGAAATGGTGTTAGCCTTGGTAATCGTACATAGAAAAGTATTTTTTAAAGTGTAAAAATTACGAAAAGTCGCTCTATAATTCGTGTCACCATATGAAACTGGTTTGAGAGATAGTCTTACAAAAAAACAATGAATTAGAATGAAACAAACAGAATGGTAGGATTGGTGAATGTAGAAGGGAAGAATGTAGGAGAAAGATTGATTTTAGGTGCTACCTTGTGTTAACGCAAATTTTAGAAAGCAAATCGTCAACGACCAAAAGAAATACAACGGTAGCATTTATCGTTTTACATAAATTATTCGCCAAGAGAAGCTGTTTGAAAATATTGATTAAGAATAGAGGAAAGGCAAGAGATTATGGAAAGGACAGCAACCTATAAAACATTTTTTAAACAAGGTAACTTAGTTGTAATTAAACAACAACACGGGTTTAAAAATACAGCGGAAGGAGTAACTATGGTAGTCTATTTCCCCTTTCCTTTGCAGTATCATAACGTTTAAGAAACCACAAAGTTCCGATTAAATAAAAGGAACAGAATTACAAAGTAATGGCATGTGGTAAGTATTTGTATGGTCTCACAAGAAGTAAATTCATGGGTAAAGTTCTTTAATACAAGTTATTACCGGGACTTAGGTCATGGGGGGGGATGAACTTTTTTCGACACCGTATCTGACTTTCTGAGTTAATAGAAAGAGGTGAAGAACTTTGGGATCACAACAAACTGAGGGGAGATAAAGGTTTCATACCATACATTGAGTTAAATCTTTAAGTCTTCTTCAGTCGAGCCTTAAAAAGGAAGTGTTGCTTCTACAACTTTAAATCAATCACCCTAACCCTACTTAACTCATGGATATCAATACGTCGAGAATTTCTCCACTCTCTCTATTATTACCTACCACAATACCCATTCATAGTGATAACCAAACTCTAATTGACTGACGTTAGAAGGAGATATGATCTTTTAGGAAGTTCAATGTTGGGGTCACAACAATATGACCATGCCTTCGCCTATTGTTGGGAAGTAAGGTTATTGAGCGTGTTACCGCTATTTACGTTACCTAAACATTCTTAGTTTAAATTAATATTACCCTTTCATACTTCAACCCACACAATCCTATTACTCAACCCTAATACTTCAACCTCTACTATTTTTGCCGTTTAGTTATTTTGTTTTTGTTTCTTAGTCTTATTTTAAAATTTCGTATTTACTTTTTCTTTTGTCAAAAGTTATATTTCAATATTTCGTCCCACTATATTTTTATTTGAGAAATCAATTTATCCATGAATTAATCCTATTTGGAGTTACTTAAAAAATAAACTGTTTTTGTCTTGACAATATTTTGAGGGAGGAAGGAAAAAACTAATTGACAATTCGTTTTTACGACATTCGGTTTTACGCTTTTAAGTAAATTTTAAACACATTCTAAAATAATGCAGCACCTCGAAATTATCAAAATAAAATCAGTTATTGTTTTCCTTCTGTTGGGGAACAATCTAATTTTCTATCAGTAAAAGTAAAGATTGAATATTTTACATAGCTTTTAAAGTTTCAATAAATTTCATAAAAATTTAAATCTTCTATTTCCTAGATGAGTTTATAACGACCTACAGTGTAGTTGTAATCATAATAAATTACATGGTTTCGGGTAACTGGAAACATTATATCCTTTTTAAACCATTTTAAAATAAGTTTTAATTTATTTTCATTTCATTATCTTCAGACTATTATTTTTAAGATTTATTCATGTAGGCTATAATCATCATCAAAGATACATACTTATGCAATGCTTTAGCTTAGTTGCATACCGGGGAGTAGGTGATAATCTATTATAAGATTAAACTACACTAACTTAAACTATAGTAATTTATAATACGGTTTTCAATGCTTTGACTAACTTTCCAGGAATATTGCAAGTTTGCTCATGCAACTTCCGCCCACATTTCAAACTCCCGCGATTTTAGCTATCAATAATCAATAATAATTTCAAAGGTTTAACCTAATTTTATAATTCGTAAAATAATTTCAACTTATGTGAATATTGTGTCAGTTTAGAGATTGTAGGGAAGAATCCGATTAGTAAAATATTATTGGCTATTCTGAACCCTTATTTTTATACAAACTAAGCTATCATAAAAAATAGATTCCTACATCTAATTCTGAAACAAATGTAATAAATATATTAATTTATTACACTGTGTCCCTCAAGTTTTAAATTACAACAATTAAATGTAATGCAAGAATGATTAAATGTTTTAATATGCGTACCATTTCATTTTGTAAAAGTCATTTAACTGGATACCTCTGTAAACCAAAGCCATTTGGTAAGTTTATGTTATTTGTAGTAGTTATTAAATGACATAATATTTATAAACTTATTTTTAAAATATATTTTGTATAATTACTATAAAAAAATAATTTTTTGATTAATTTCTCTTCACATTTAATTTCACATTACAATCTACAGATAGTTTTCACTAGTTAAGGTAATTTATTTGAACTAAAAATTCATTTTTAATATTACACTGAGAGAGTTTCTAAAAACTAAAAATTATTTTTTACCTAAAAGATGTAAAAGAAGAATGGTATGTTTTAGCCAATTTACTACAATAGAGCAATGAGCTGGCAATGTTCCAAATATTTCGCTTAATGTTCCCTTTTCTAAAGTTTTTCCTTATTGGCAGGAAAGCAGTGGAACTGGTACAATTTCAGTGTTCTAACCTATTATAAATTTGTATTTATTATAAGGTTTTGAAAAACAAATTAAAAGAAGCTTTATAACCTAAAACATTAGAGTCTAATAACTTATATATATTTTTTTAATAATAAACTCAAATATTGTATGCCATTACGGAATACAATATTTTACAATACGATATTGTATTTCCATACAATATTTTAGAAATACATAATTAAAAATTCTAAAAACTCGCGATTAACAAAAAATTAAATGTTGTAACCGATTGCTACTCACTAGTATGCACGGATTTCAAACCACTAAGTCTCGGATTTGAGGATATTTTGTACTTTAGTTGTTTCTACATTTTCTCAATAGAAAATGAAAACGCTAACCCCATTTTTTCTATTTAGAAGTAGTATTAAATATTGTGGTTTTAAAATCGTGGGTTTTTCTATATGATAATTTTCAAATTTAGAGCTACTTTTCCTATCGAGACATATTAATTATTTCATGGTTTACTATTAAATAATATTATTTGGTTTTGTTTTTTCCATTATATCTTTGTTTTTATAACACATATTTTATTATGTCACCCACGGCTTGTAATTTGTAACATTCACTATATATTATAATTTAGGTACTATTCTGTTAGGTTATATTTGGTTACACAAAAATTAAGTTTACAAGCGCAGGCTGAAAACGAACGTCATAAAAGACGGACATCGTTGTAGAGGGAGGAAATACAAGCCAGTGTTTCACTTCATCTTGAGTTTAATTTAAGGAATTTATTTTATCTAACCAAATCTATTCAAATCTTTACTATATAGCTATTTTATATAGGTATTTTATAAATATATTAGGAAATAGGAAAATAATAAACCTTTAACTCTTTATTATCCGAAGCCATTTAACGGATTCTCTTTATTGGCTTTCAAGCAACAATATTTCGCGATTCTTCGTGTCCATTTTACTCAAGGAATAGTGTATTTGCTACATTTTCTAAAAATATATTCTTATATTCAGGCAAGAATCCTAGTATTTTATCTATCTTTAATGTATTACTACATTTATTACAGTGGCTGACTTGCATTATGATATGATTTAGTGTTAACGTCAGTAACTGTCCGTATGGTTCAATCATACAGTCTAGGAAACCTTCAACGTGGATTTCAACTACTTGAAAATACAGTGTGTACGAATGTATACAACTTTTGTCAACCAACTTGAACTATAGTTTGTTTGTTTTTTAAATATTTTTTTCACGATGGATGATGAAAGTTACAAAAGGCTCAATACCAAGAATAAAAGAAAAGTCTGAAGGTGAACTGGCAAAGTCATGTCAGACAAGGCTGTCAGAACAAAAGCATTAAAAAAATAGACAAGAATTGGAGTCCCTGGAGTAAGAAGGAAACAGGTCAAGAGAATCATGGCGAGACAACGTCGACAAGGCGATCGATTGATATTAGAGAACTGCAGGAAAAGAACCGCGAAAATCGGACGAGTTACTGGACGAGCAGTAAATATGTTTATATATATATATATATATATATATATATATATATTTGTGTATGTGTGTGTGTGTATGAAAGAAAAAAAATGCAAGATACAAATACAATGATAATTTATTTAATCAAACAATTCAAAGCTTTTCGTTGGCAAACAGTACCAATGAGAGAAAAAAACAAAGAATGTCATACACATAAGTAAGAAACAGTGTTGCCAAATCTATTACAATATTGTCAAGTTTATTAATCTACTGCCCTAACAATATAAACTATTTATAATCTAGACAATATTGTAATAGATTTGGAAACAGGTTTATTGAGTCTAATTAGCACTTGTGTATATGACAAGCTTTGTTATTCTTGATGATGTTGGTACTGTTTTCAAATGAAAAGCTTTTAATTGTTTGATTCAATAAATTATTCTTGTTTTTATTGTATCTTCTCATATTTTTTCATTAAGTCACCAGTTCACATATTTTAGTGATACACACACACACACACACACATATATATGAAATTGTATTAGATAATTATTTTCCTGAAGATGCTGGTACTATTTTATCGGCGAAAAGCTTTGAATAAATATATTCATTAAAAGTATTCTTGTTTTGAAATATTTTTAATTTATTAAGTATATTACAAGAAAACATATTACCATATTTAATATAATTTAATATATATATATATATACAGTACATTCCGCATAATACGCTCCCGTTTAAGACGATTTCCCGTTTATTACGATTTTTTTAAGATCTTAAAATTTAGCATAAAAAATATACTAATTTTCACGTAAGATACGTTTTGAATCCCGCAAAATACGCTTTTTTTGACACAACGATTTTCTCCGACTACTCTCATAAACTTTAAAGCGTAGCAATAAATTACAAGTTAAAAAGCATTACGGTAGATTTATGCAGTTCAACAGTTACGGTACTGTGTAACATATCAATTGGATATGAAAAGTACGTTAATTACGGAACGGAAGCCAATAGGATAGAGAATAGAACTTTGATAAAGTCTGTCTAAAACGATTCAGCAGGATGTTTACATCAATGATAGTGAGCTCCGAGTTTATACGGCGTTGGATAACACCAGCATGTTTCTATTTGTAAATAATAAAATGTCTTGATTTGTTTACTGTACGTATACAAATACAGTATACAATCTACTATGAATGCATTTCCTCCTCTCTCTTTTTCACCCTTCTCCACTTTTCTCCCTACATCCTCTAAACATGGAGATATACAAAACATTAAATCTGTTACATTGGAGAATTTTTACTGGAAGTACGTAACTCCATGTCCCATAGGATCATTTATTATTACAGTATGTAGTTGATATCAAGTACTACTACTTTTGTCAGCATTTCAAGTCTTGGGATCTAAACTATATTCTAAGAAATAATTTTATGTTACAGAATATATATTTATATATATGTGTGTGTGTGTGTGTGTGTGTGTGTGTGTGTGTGTGTGTGTGTGTGTGTGTGTGTGTGTGTGTGTGTGTGTGTGTGTGTGTGTGTGTGTGTGTGTGTGTGTGTGTGTGTGTGTGTGTGTGTAAATGGATATTGATGATGAGATATTCATCATGAATTCATCTTTTTGCTGGGAGTATAAAAAACCACAGCTTTCGTGAGCAAAGTCACTTCACTGAATTAGACTCTTTCAAGTCCGGATTCCCTAGCCTTGCACTATTTGTTTGCGTCTAAAGAAAATGCATCTTGTAGTGGAACTTTGTAGATGGTTCTGTCCACTTTCAAAGGATTCTTTTACTCAGATCACTCACATAAAATGCCTTTTTAAAATTTCTGTTGATCTGTTGATGTAAATGTTTCCTATCAATGTAACAAATTCTATGAAAAAACATCTTATTCAATTATTATTTGATCTTTGTCAAGCTTGTGTCATCTTATAAACTAATCTCTACAGTTTTTAATAAGTAAGTTATAAGTAAAATGCTTAAGGTAAGCAGATATTGAGACCCTATGTATTTAATTTATAATTCTAAAAATGGTTGATTTTTAATGAAATTAATTTTTTCACATTATTACAAAGAAAAGGCGTGCAAAAAAAGAGCTGTATAATGAACTAAACAGAATAAACTGATCGAAGGTAGATTGAGTTCAATCATCTTCCTCTTGTAACTTTACGTTTTTTTATTTAAACAAGTTCCGTTTTCAAAAACAATGTTTAAGAACTGTACTTTACGAGCATCTACTCTAAACGCCACAAAATTTTAAAAATGTTATTAAAAACGCAACACATAAACATTTATATATTTAGGAAATTTTACAATAAAATAATGCAATAAATTTACCCCCTTTATTTTACTGTTCTGAATATAAACGACGGTTCAGCTTTTGTACTGAAATCAAGATTTTACGATAGATAAAAAAACACTTTACCAACTGAAATAAACTATATAAACGAACTTTACCATAAAATGATAAACTTATTTATTAAAGGCTATTTTAGAATGTCTTAATAATTTGTCCCAAAGTTATTTCTTCTTTCACATCAGATATTTTGATAGTGTTAGTAACAAATGATGAGGGTTGCAACCGAAATGCGACATCTGTTAAATAACAACTGTTGTTGTTACTCTTTTATTATATATATATATATATATATATATATATATATATATATATATATATATATATATGCTTTGATATTCGGTATTATAAAATGTTCAAAAAGTAAACCTATCAGCAAATAGAAACCCCTCTTCCCCTACTCAGAGTATAACAGATCTACTTCTATGTAAGCAACCCATAGATCATGGGTAGCCATGATCCTCCTTAAACCATCTCCCAGGTTTTTAAGTCTCTACCTTAATCCCATTTCTGTCCTTCGTAGGCGATAATAATCACACTGTCTGACCGTTTTAAAACTAAAGACAAATCAATAATTCTCACAACTCCATTCCTCCCACCGTGCGTCTCTTCGTGCTGCGCGGACTTTTTGTATGTTTTGTTTGTATGTTCTTTACATTCAGCAGATATTGTGTTTGTTACAGAGACAATAATTGTATTTACCTAGTACATCTAGAAACTGATGTAATTCCATGGAAGTCTTTCTATGCACTTTTTTTCCTATTTGAAACAGTTACAGAAATTATTGCAAATGCAAGAAGATCGTTTCCCCAAGGTACTACAATTGTAATTATTAAAAACAATTTGTTGTGGTGTAAATATTTTAAGAGTTTATATGAAATTTTATAAATAGTGACAAATTCTTTTAGATAATTGAAGTATGTCAGTAGAAAGACAAAAAACAAAACTCCTAAGCTTAAAAAACTCTCGAGTAATTTTGGTCTGGCAAAGACCAATGTTGGTTTATTTTCCTAAACGTAGGAAAATAAAGAGAGGACAGTTTGAAAACAGACCGCGTGATGAAGAAGAATTCTTTAGCAAGGGCACCAGAGATTTTGTTCGGTTTTCACTGAATATGCCCAAAAGAAGTAATAAAATATAATTTTGCAAGTAGTAATGAATGTGAAAGAGGAGCTCAATATAGTCGAAAAATATCAGTATACAAATAACACAAATAAATTAAATAAACATTATATATTCAAGAAACATATTCCTGAACATATTTTAATTATAAAGTTAGAAAATCAGTTATTAAAATTAACAAAATTAATTAGAAGTGAATAATAAACATTTTAATTTTTTCCCCAAGTTTTGTTTCACACTCTTATCTTGTAATAAAGTTCTATATTGCCAAAAACATTAACTGATTTAAATCGTTAAATTATTTCTGTTTCGTTTTGTGAAAAGCTACGAGGATATAAAATGCAAGCGTAGGCCCTGCCACGGCTCTTATACATTATTCAGCCATAAATCAGATGTTTCTGCATTACCTGTCGCCACCTGAAACAATCTCACAGCGTGTAAATACATAATCTGGAAAGGTTTACCGTTTGGTGTTGGACGCGCTCTTTCATCTTATACTTTCAAGGGCAATTTTTACATGTGTTTGAAAAACTGTATTTTCTAAACACTTTTATTCTCTGCGTTTTTACAGATATAAATTTTAAAAGCCATCTTTATATAATTAAAAAAAACAATTTTTAAATGCTTTTTAGTTATAGTTTCTCAAAATTTATTCTTTTGCCAGTATCAAGTTGAAAGTACCATCAATCTATCAATATTATAAACTTTGAAAAATATATAGAAATGTATATCTGAAGTTGAAATTAATCTACATAAAACTTGCAGAGTCTTATAGTAAAATAATTTTTGGACAAATCAGTTTTCTTTAAAAACATTTGAATATTTTATCATTTTACACTAAAGTTATATTTTCATCGACTATAATAGTTTACAATAGCTTGATTTACAAATTACAATACTGCTGTAAAATGTGTTATATTGAAGTATGATATTCTGTCAAACACATAATAAATTTATCATGAATAAATAATGCTACTGTATTACAAAAACCATTACACTGCAGGAAATATTTTATGACAGTGTAGTAAACAAACCATGGTCCTGTAGTAAACGCATTATGCAACTGTATTAAATACATTAGTACAGTAAACTGATTACGACATTGAAGGAAATAAATTATGTATATTTTACTAAGCAGATTATGGCTCTGTAGAAAATAGATTATGATACTGTAGTAAATAAATGATGACTCCGTAGTTTTCAGTTTGTCGTAGTTACTCTAATAAAAGCGTTAAGCCACAGGGAACAAATTATATATAGTTGTTTGTGATATTGTATTTAGCATATTATGTCACTCTAAGAAACAATTACAAAATAAACCAAATATTGTTCGTGTGACTATTAAGATTACATAATAAACAAGATTTGTAAACTTTCTGTAAAATATTTGCTTTTATTCCTTTATTACTATGTTACCTCCCTTAGTTTTCTCTTTGTGTTTGACGATGCCGAGTAAAATTATTTCTTTCTTCTCCGAAGGATATAAATGATTACAAATAATGACGGTAAACTATTTGGTCTGTGAGACAAAGTTGTAAGAAGATGTTCAACATGAAGATGCTCCAACTTCAATTAGAAATAATTAATCTTGAGTTATGTTTTAAGTGTTTTAAAATTAAATTTTCATCTTATAAGACGTACTTTACTTGAATGGCAATTTTGTTTATGATTTAGTTTCGATAAATAATTAAATCGAGCAAATGTAATCATATGTGTGTGTGTTTATATATGTATATATATATATATATATATATATATATATATATATATATATATATATATATATCATTTTTTTTAGTCAAAAACCCAAAAAGGCTATTATCGCCGAAACAAAATTAGTATGTCTAACAAAACAAATAAAATGATGACCCAAAATCAAAATAAACTCATTCTAACTACGTAAATACAAACGTATAACTAAATATCTAATCTAAAACATAAAATTATAGCAAAAATTAGGGATTAAATTACACTAATTCTAACTTACACTAACTAAAACTAAACAAAATAATATTAAATTTTATTAAATAAATATTTATAGCGTTAAAAGGCGATGTTACAGTCAACAGCCGTGACAATGTCCCCTAACACCACATGTAATCTCCCTCTGAAGATTGTTTGTAACAAGAGGTAAAGCTCGATCAATTCATCACACTCAAGCAGAATATGCTCGACTGTCATGTTATCTCCACAAAACTGACATAGCGATGGATACTCCTGTTGCACCAACCATCCATGAGTTAACATGGAGTGGCCGATGCGAAGACGAGTGACCACAACTTCCTCTCTACGATTCGAACGAATCGAAGACTTACATGGACGGACGGTGTTCTTGATTTCCCTCAACTTGTTTCCGGTCACAGTTTGCCATTCTTCATTCCAATCAAAAAAATAAATCAGACTTTATCTTATCTGAAGTCATATCTATATCTATATCTATATATATATATATATATATATATATATATATATATATATATATTATGTATGTGTACATATATATATATATATATATATATATATATATATATATATATATAATAAAACGAAAAACAATAATGGTGTTTGTTATATTTTAAACAAAATATTACCTCATGTGCATTTACATTTCAATAACAATTTCAGGAATTTCAGAGATAAAATTATAATTGTGCAATTAGTAGGCCTATGAAATTTTAAAAGTATAAAAAATGTATAAAACGCTAATATAAAAAGGCACAAAACAATTAGTTTAAGAGTATTAGACTTACTGTTTGCGCGTTATTAGATTCTATTCATTAAATTTGCAAATAAAATGAAACCTTGCTGCAACTAAGCCTTGCTAATTGGAAACGTTACGTCGACATTACGATGTGAACAAATCTATGTTCGAATTGTGTCATAGGAAGAAATTCTATACTAGCTATCGCTATCGTATAATATATGTTTGTGTGCACAGTTCAATTTAAATTATTTAATCTGTGTTGAAAACTGTTATCACTATCTATAAAAAAGTTATTATTAATACCTTTGGTTTAATTTTTATTAATCATTGCTTCACTAATGTACTGTCTGTTTAAGCATTGTTTTTATGTTGTTATATGTGTCATACTGCTATGTATATTGAACAAGGGCAAACACGTTTCATATATTCAAGTTTTAATTTGAAAAACTTACCTTAACGCTAATGTTCTATCCTTCAGATGCCTATTTTATTTCATTGTAGAAGAGCTTATGAAATATTTCTTTTTATCATAATACCATATTTTTTATTGTATTATATTTAAATATTTTTGTTTTGCTTTGTGTTTTGGTGGTTAAGTAGCAAAGAGAATAAAGTGAGGCTCTTTCAAAAACGGGAATTATAATTTTCTGAAATGCACAATTTTACGTTTACACTAAATTTTGAGAAAAGTGTTACAAAGTTTAGTTTGTGAAGTACGAGTGCATTACAATATAATAATGACAATATCGGGCGAGTTATTGACTGTTTCTGGATTTAGTGTTTAGAAATAACACACTTAAGCATTGCTATTTATAAATTTATTTTACAATATTACGGAATAATTAAAGAAACAATATATATTTTGAAAGGCATCGCGATGTAACCAACCGCATTCCTATCCCGTCTGCTGTCCCCGTTCCTTACTGTTCCCTTGATATTGCATGCTCTGCATTTCACGGATGTGTAAAATTAATTACAAAGGAAAATCAAGAACAAAGGAAATTGGCGATAACAGGAAACTGATTATACAACAAAACTACTTATTTCTATAAATTATAATAGAAAACAAGGTAATATCTAAACGATGAGAAAAGCAAATAGAAAATATAAAAATAGGCCTTAATTATAAAAAATATCTATAACATATTATTGTATTAAAAAGTATTATGTTATTAATGAATAATTAATATAAACAAATAAAATAGAAGTTATTAAAAAGCGAACGCATTTGTTTAGTGTAAAGTCATTAAACCATTAAAATTTAACATAAATTATGAGTTTAGTTAAAACTATCATAAGTGTTTGTACAACTGCGAGTGATAATTAATTACGTTTATGTTCAGTTGACAGAATCTCACACATTGCCGCTTCCCATTACAAGTTTTCCTCTTTAACTGTGATACTTGTAATTTCAATTGTTGACAACGTAATTCTACAACCAGCCCAACTCCAAATACCATCCCGAGTTACAAATACCTTCTTAATTTTAATTTGACTATAAGTATATTTCCTTAGAAAGATATATAGACAATTGTCACAAATTTGGTTACTTCGTTTTGGTATTTAAAGTGCCGACATCTGAAGAGTATAATTTAAAATTTCTGACAGAATCTCACACATTGCCGCTTCCCATTACCAGTTTTCCTCTTCAACTGTGATACTTGTAATTTCAATTGTTGACAACGTAACTCTACAACCAGCCCAACTCCAAATACCATCCCGAGTTACAAATACCTTCTTAATTTTAATTTGACTATAAGTATATTTCCTTAGAAAGGTATATAGACAATTGCCACAAATTTGATTACTTCCTTTTGGTATTTAAAGTGCCGACATCTGAAGAGTATAATTTAAAATTTGAAAATAGAATTATATTTTTGTGCTTAAAAATTCACAAAATCATCAAAATAAATGTTTATACTAGTACCAAAATAATTTAAAAATTTGACCTACTTCATTAGAATTTCTATGTGATTTTAGACTATGTGATACTGACTATCAATCAGTATTACTATTATAGCCTGAGAGAAAACTAAAGTATCAGGATTTTAAATAATATATAGGATTAGCGTGGAGACATTGAAACTCTTTCCTGTGGAATATAGGAAAGGATCGTTGTAGCATTCCTAAAACAGTATTAGGTTCTACCATGGCCATAAAGTGGTGCCTAAATCGAAATGCATAGGAAAGGAAAATAATGAGAAGGTAGCTAGCATTAAATGACACACATTGATCCTTTAGTAGGCTACTAAGCAGAAAGAAAATTATGAAAGTCAAAAGGGTGGAATGTAAAGTAAAGCTGTTCTCTTTACAGGTCATTTAATAGAGTTTATTTGCAGTCGGAAACCTGTTAATGGTGGTTAACTTTAAACTGTATAATACAATAAGGCCACGATTATCCGAGCCCTGACAAACCTAACTCCGAGTTAACCAAGATAGTACATAGTACGTACATAGGTTTTGGCTTTTGGCATGGCCATACAGCGAAAACATAAAAAAGAAATTTCAATTTCAGTATTTATTTTTGTTTTTTTATTTTTTTATTAATTTATGTCATTTTTTCTTTTAATAATACAGGAGATGCCTTTCTTCACATCTTTGACTATTTTTTATTTATTTAACCAGCATGTCATACTTTTCTCTTTCGATTTTTGACAGGGTTGTGTTACGTGAGTTTTCTATTATCCGAGGTAACGTAGTCTACTGTTGTAGACACAACGTTTGTTTTAAGCAATGGTACACGGGTTTAAATATTGGTTAAGTATTTATTTAATAGCCTTCAAACACACTTAGTAAAGATGAAAATCTATGCTAACTTTGTTTTACAATAATTTCTTTAACATGAGTCAAAAATCGACAAATAATCTTAAACGCCATAAGATTTTATAGATGTTTATATTTTGAACGTGTTCAACATCGTAATGCCATATCTAGAGTTATTTTATTAAGTCTAGAGTTTGACGATGGTCAAAGTCGTAATAGAGTTTTGTCTATTAGGTTTTTAAATCAGAAGCAAATTTATGTATTTCGATATAAATTTGAATTCATTATAAGTACTATGGCATTAAAAACGAATCGGTTTCCAAAGAAAAATAAGTACAATTTAAAATCATACTGAAACTAAAGCTTACTATGATTTTGTTTGGTGAGATTTATCAAATAAAAATTAATTCAAAATTAATTAACTAAAAGTCAATTCTGAGACAATCAAGAAATATTTGGAATTCAGAAGGTAACTTCGAGATGAAGTATGAGGCACGGGGATGGGTAAACTTTTAACTGTTTAATTGTACAAGTACACGTTAGTATTAAATTATAAATTCTTCCTTATAACTTTTCGTCAAAACTATTTAAATTACGAAAAGAGTGTTATATGTCAACGATGAAGGCAATCAGGTTGTCGAAACATTTCTACAAAATTAATAACTTGAAAAAAATTGAAAGAGTGGTTTTTTATTTTTTTTTATAAGAACTGTCATCAAATTTACAAATCGTTACTTGGTTCTCGACTTTTACGCATAGTGTTTTGTGATTTTTGAAAATAGTGTAAATTTATAGCTTTAGTACTAAATCCACATTGTAGCATTAAACCGGATGAAGAGTAGACATCGCTTCGCCTCTCTTCAGAGCAGACCAACGTGATGATATAATTTTCCCCTATTCCCAGTAGGCCTACCAGAAATACACAATTTTTCGTCACAATAAGCCATATTACTACCATATAAAGAGTTAGTAATTAGGCAGGTTTTTCCTAAGTCCTATTTAATTTCATCTATCCTTTCTTGATCTCTTTCTTACAAGGGGAAGGAACCACTTTTTTACTCTGATAAAGCTAAGGTTTAATTCAGGTATAGTGTGAACCACGTAACCGTGCTCTTGGCCTTGAGAGATCGCAGTAGGCGAGACGGGATGTAGAGGGTTAGTACGTATAATTACTTTCCTAGAAACATGATAAGGGCTATAAAAACACTGACTTGCATGAGGCGGTAGATATTAGATAAATTCGATGATAAGTTGATATAAGAAATAATCTTGAAATATGTGTAGACATATCGGATGCAGAAGCTGTTGATATATTGGACATTCTGAATATGTAACATGCTTTAAGAAGTGATAGTATACCAGAAATCTCTTGCAAACTCTCAGGGCCAAGGGCACGTTACGTGCTCCTCACTATACTTGAGTATTCTGTACCATACACTTACGATATCGTTATATATTTTACCATATGTCTCTATTTTGAGTTTATCCTCATAATCGTAAATTATATTTCGTAGGCTATAATGATCTCACTACCTGTTCACTTGAAACTACCAAAAAAGTAAGATTCAAACTTACGGAGTGAAGTTTTCTGGCTGCGTCGTGTATTGCCACAATGTGAGTAATCTGGTGCCGGTCCAATTGCGTTGAATCTTTTGAATCCCTGTAGTTACCCACATAAAGCCCGGGGAGCACCTGCAAACAAAACCGTATAAATTACTTACGTGTATAAATAACTTGAACTACATCAGTAATTGTTAATCCATAACTGATTAATCATATCATCATTAACACGCAACTACAGTTAATGTATATTCACGTAAACAAAATTTCACTACTAAAATAAAAGTTAAAATAATGTTTCTTAGTATTAAGATAGGTTTCCTTTCGTTTTAGAAAAATTCGTATCTACCCCTCTCGAGAAGGTCCTACATTCGCACCTAGCTGCGTCACTATATTTCATTCACTACACCTGAAGATATTCACCACCACTCATGTTTATTTTGGACCAATTAGATTGTTATTTGTGTAGTAGATTCTTTAAAATATCAATTACTGTTCATTAAGGTAATAGAGAGCTTTTATCGATGAAATTTTTATTTTGAAACTTTTGTTCAGATTATGCTTTAATCAACTTTTGTTGAGACATCCTTTGTTGAAGTTGAGATCATTCTTTTAAAACGCAAAAAGCTTTTCTGTTTTAATTTAATTAAACTAACCTTCTCTTATCTTTCTATCTGCCTATGACTTAATAACTTGAGATAATATTTCCAACGTTGGCAACAATGTTTTCTGTATGGAGATCTGTTTTCCTTAATGTTGGTTTACCCCTTAATACTTCTTATTTAAATATTATTTAAACTCTTAAATTCATTTAGATAATAAAATGTAACGTTCTTTATACTTTATTACATAACTAAGGAATGTCGTTACCATAAGTTTGAAAATGATAATCGTAATTTGTCAAATATGAATTTAACTATTGTTTTTTTCATATTGTTTTTTTAAATATTGTTCTTTTCATTTGAATAAAACAAAGTACCCAAACAGTCGTAATTAATTTTATAATATTTATCAATTAACTGTGTTATTTTATTGAAATAACTTTTATGTAACTTAGAAAACATCGAGGTTAGTGGTGAAAGTTTTAATTTTCTAGTTTTTTTCTAATCATGAAATTAATGCCTTTCTTATTTGGTATTAAATTTATGTTTTACATTTAAAGTTTGTAGAGTACAAGATGTTATTCAATGAGTAACATTCATTTTTTCATTATACAATTTGTTTAGTTGTGAAGATTTTTAAAACATAAACAGACACCTGAAGACAATGTGAAGTAATGTTATTTCTGATAGACAAAATAAGACTTTCCCCTAAATATTCTTTGCTCCTCTGGTATATATAATCATTACTTTTAACTCTCTGTCGTTTACTTGTTTCTGGGAAAATATTAAATTACTGTAAAAAAATGAAACACAACTGCATATTTATCTAGAAACCATTAAAAAATTACGTAATATGGGCTTCAATGTGGCAAGTCAAACCATTTTGGTGATAAATTATAAAGTATTTTACATTCATTACTTTACTCAATAATTAAAGTCTTGTTTATTAAACACTGATATAATGAAGGCATAATAATACAAAAATATCAATAACAAAATAAATGTTAAAAATATTAAATGGAGAAATTCACAGTAACCAAAATTAATAGTTATACTAGATATTACAATTATTTATATTACGATATTATTATTATTATTATTATATTATAATATTATATTACGAAAATCTACTCAAAATTTAAAAAGCATACATTCACATTTAAATACGCCTACCTAAAGTGAACACAATTTTAGAAGAAATAAACCAAATGTTATTTTAAGAAATATACAGAACATTTAAGAAAATGTAACGTCAATATTGCCTTAAAAAATTTTGCAAAAGAACTAAATTGTAGTTATTGTTAAATAAAAGCATTTATCTTGCGAGCCAGGTACAACTATTTATTTATACACGCAACGTTTCAATAACGGCGTTATCATCTTCAGGCCTACAACACGTAAGTACACAATTAAATATAACAACAACTATGAACTTATGTATTGCCTGAAGACGATAGCGTACACGTTATTAAAACGTATAAATAAATAGTTGTACCAGCAAGTCAACCGCTTTTATTTGACAATAATCTCTGCGAGTGTAAACATGATTAATAAATTGTAATTAATTTTGTGGAAATAAATAAAAAAAGACATGAAATATAATTTACCATGCTGTAGATTAAAACATAATAAACAAAGTAAAAACACACAAAAAGATGTGCAATCGACTTTAATTGATGTTGAGACTTCAACTTCGTATTTACCGAAAAAAACATACGCTTGAGTATTAAATACTATAGAAAAGATGTAAAATAATATACCGAGGGATGTGAAAATAACAAAACAGACAGATTAAATATCCTTTGATTAAAGTATTTTATTTTCTTGTGTCTCACAATGAAAATATTGGAAAGAATCCCAATACCACAAAAATAACTAATAAAACAAGTTAATTAAGATTAAACCCTTGTGTCTCGTTACGAAAAATGTTACGTAATACTTTTAGGGAGATATTTAGAAAAATATTAGAAAGGAATCAGCAAAATATATGTTTCTAATATTATTACTTAAAATGTTTCTCTATAATAAAACTATATAAATATTGATTTAATTCTTAAATTTTGTAGTCCATTACAATCGGTGATTCTTATTAATCACTTAAACAATAGTTTATGACTGTACGAACTTTAATTAAAGTTAGGAGAGTCATAAACTATTGTTTAAGTGATTAATTTGATTTTTAAGTTAAACTTTTGGTAATATTATACCAAAATTATAATACTCTATTCAAAGTAGAAGAAAAATACATCGCGAATAAACTAGACAATATCTGTATTAAGATAAATTCTAACATAGAAATGTTGTCATGAAATCAAATTTTCAGAAATACAGGTCGATACATGAAGAGAGGGTAAAGAGAACGGTTAAGCCTGAGGTAGGTCATATAAACCCCGAAACTCTAAGTTAAGACTTTACAGCTAGTGCAATATTTTGGTCAGATCTCAGTATCCCTATAAAATACAGCCCTAAAGACACTTTACACGTTAATAAATGTTAAGCGAAGTCGTTTCTTAAGGTTTTTGACATGTAACACAGATAAAATAAATTTTAAAAAAATAGGTGCAGTAGTTTTGAGAAATCTGGAATAGATCGGAACGGTGTATTAATTGCACAGTTTAAACCCAGTTTTTAAATGCTTTTCGTAAAATAACTTTACTAAGTATTAAATAATTACTTATTTTATAAAAAATTTGTAGAATATTTAACGCTGAAAAAATTGCTGTTAGTGGTGTTAAATATAAAAAAATAAGTTACAAAAATTAATTTTAATAGCATCAAAATATACTTTTCGGGTAAAAACTTTTAGAAGCCATTATTTTGTCTTTTATTCACTGCCTGAAAATGTTAAAGGGGAAACTGAAATACAGGCAAAATTATTGCAAATGTCCTAGAGCCATACGAAAATGTAAGAGTCGACTTTTCAGTTTTTATAACAAACATATATACGAAATAGTTAACTTTAAATATAACTATGCAATTAAATACAAATTATCATCCTTTAATGAAAACATACAAATTGTGAAACATAAAGTTATTGGTTCTAATAGAGGGTATTACAAAAAGTAGTAGAAATAATAATAAAACATAAAAATAAATATATAAATCGAAAAGAGAGCAAAAACAACTTACAAGTTTAATATAGAAGAATATAAAAGCGACGGAAAGACAATTGAGATTGGGATCAGGTTATGTAGAGTGACAAATGGAGCTGCTACTGTAACTTCCGATTGGCCCAGAGTAAGGTCAATTCCGGGACTACACCACTGATAAATAATATAAGACAACGGTTTAGCTGCAAAGTTTGTAACGTTATAGGGTTTGTTCGGACTGAATAGAATGTTGCTTGAGTAAGTAAATTAAAATAATAAAAATTTTAATATAATTTGACTTTTTATTTATGAAAAACCTATGTTTATAAAATAGAATTGCTTGTAAGCTAGAAGACGCAATAAAACTCTAACTTCTTCCATCCGTCTCACTTGAGATAAAGTGCTAATGGCCTTCAGTCAGCTGTTGCTAATTTTCTTGTACTTTATCGCAGCCAACTCTACTTATCGCAGCCAGATAACCTAGTTAGAGATGGAGTTTCTTGTGCGTGATTTTATAATAAAAACACAAAATACTTTTGCCGTTGATTAAATTTGGCAAGGTTATATACATATATATAAATATAAAATATGTTTTCTTGTTTAATAATTTAAAACAACATAGGTTATTCAAATACAAGAATATTATTTATTTATATTCAAAGCTTTTCGTTGGTAAACAGTACAACATCATCTGGAGTGAAAAATACAATAATCTTATATAATTATTGTATTTTTCATTCCTGATGATGTTGGTACTGTTTACCAACGAAAAGCGTTGAATATAAATAAATAATATTCTTGTATTTGAATAACCTATGTTGTTTTAATATATATATATATATATATATATATATATATATATATATTAGACAATTATTTTCCTGAAGATGCTGGTACTATTTTATCGGCGAAAAGCTTTGAATAAATATATTCATTAAAAGTATTTTTGTTTTTGAAATATATTAAATTTATTATATATATATATATATATATATATATATATATATATATAATTCTATAATATTCATGTTGAAAACGTTTTACATTATATGACTTACTCAGGCCTTTCTTAATACACTCTCACACTAATATAATATTTATAACAAGAACGTTTAACACGAAGTTTTTTAATTAGTACAAAACATTTTATACTAAAATATAACAATATTTATTCATCAAAATACATGAAATGTCTAAAATTGTATTCACGATTCAAAAATATTAAGAGTCCTGGCTAGTGGTTTTAAGAAAACGTTTCAAAATTAAAGGTTTTTTTTACATAAAGAAAATTTAATTCCTTAGAAATCTCTTACTGAGATTTACTGAGCAGTTGTAATAACATTCTCTAGTTTCATCATTATATACAACAGAATTATTTATTCATTCATATTTGTGATATAACTATAGGATAAAAATCAGTTTACAACCAACTATTTAATAGCCTGTCATCATCAAAGAGAAGCCGCAGCAGAAATAAACAGTGGAGTTTTACAGGCTGTAATATGTTTTACGAAAGGTCGATAAGGAAAACTGTGTTTTAGTCTAGAGCTGTGTTCCTGGGCCTTTAGTTTCTATATAAATAAAATTAATACCCATCACACTAACGCATCGGATGTGCATCAGTTTTGTAAGTATAACCGTGTTTAATATCGATATCAGTAAGTACGGTTATTCATAGCGGATCATTGGTACTTGGAAGGTTTACAGTTCGAATCTTTATTTTTCTTTGGCTTTTCTGATTATCAAGCAATTACCTCCGAGAAACAAATACTATCAATATTGTAAATATAGTGATAGAACCTTGAGAATAGTCAAAGATAGTCATAGCATTAAAATGTATTTAGAGTAAAGATTGTATAAGCAGGGTTGTTGCGATTCAATGCATAAACCAATTTATTTACTGGCGGATCAAACACATTTGTTTATCATCTTTGGTTATTTTTTAAAGATCAATTGTTATCAGAAGTGAGTAATAAAATGATCAAGAACTTATTTCTAAAACCTGGTCACAAAACCTATTTTACATTGAGGAGTAAGAAAGAATGGGGAGGAATAAGGGCAACAAAAAGAGTGGAAATACATTTAAAGGAAACCTCTATGAATGAAATACAGTCATTTTTATTAAGAAACCACTTGATCTAGATCATTCAATATAAATTGTCTCTAATTGCACTGAAAAATAATTTTAGAAGAACGGATTTATATTTTAAACAGAAGGAAACGTATCAACATATAGGCTACATAGAATCTCAACATATAGGCTACATAGAATCTCAACATATAGGCTACATAGAATCTCAACATATAGGCTACATAGAATCTCAACATATAGGCTACATAGAATTTAATTAGTAATGTACTATTTAAATATTATAATTATAATAAATATAATTACTTATTTAATAAAGTAAGAGTTGATAATTAATTAATCTTGTTCTTGAAGTGAAATCGTCTTTGGGTCATTGAGAATACTCCTTCAATTCTTCAGAGTTTTGAAAGCGTGAGATTTAGCTAAATTAGGTTTTCATACAACAGTTGATTTTGTATTAAATATTATGTTCCTAGAAGAACTGTTTTACGCCTAGATTAAGCTCTTTATTTACTGGATATTATCACGTAAAAATTCTACAGCTTTATATTTCTTTAAATACTATAATTTATTTCATTTATAATACTTTTTTTCCTCAACACACAATAGTTAAAATGTCTTTAAATAAATTATACGAACAAAATGTAAAAATAATTATCTATATGTATATTATAACTGTTCTTATGAAGCCGTGTATTTATAAATATAGGATCAGAGACAAAAATTGTTTCTTGCATTTCTGTAACAAAACAGAAAAATAATTTTGTGAAATTTATAGCATCTTCAAACATTTGAAATTTAATAAGTAAATTTCAGTGAAAAGCTTTGACAATATCCTTTCATTCTTGTAGAATCAGTATTCAAAGAACGACATTTCCGCTGATGGAAAGATACGGGTTTCATTTCAATAAACATTGGCTCACAAAGCTAAGGTAGAAGTTGAATAGTTCAGCCCTTAGCTCTGGTTACTTGGAAACCATCTGCTAGGTATAAAAACAAGATTTGAAACGTTATAGAAATGTAACACACACACACACACACACACACACACACACACACACACACACACACACACACACACACACACACACACAACACACACACACACACACACACAAAACACGCACACACTCACACACACGCACAATAGCACTATTTTACTAAACGTTAAATTATAAAAGTCAAAATAAAGAGCATTTTTAAAATTACACTATTCTACGATTACTAATTGAATAATTTGTTTATAACTTTATTGAAAATTTTATTAAAAATATTTTAATTCCCTGATGGTTCACCCACCTAAGTTTTCGAACCTGTAATTAAATCATATTTGGTACTTTTCCTACTAAAATATGAATGATGGCATTTTTTTCATTTCAAATTTACATTTGCTAAATTACACTTGACTTTGTTTATAAATTTCGTTGCTTTTTACGTATAAGTATTCTGGAATATACATGTTAATAACATTCTGATAGTAATCAGTAGTAGGCCTATATGAGCACTGTTAATTATTAGATGAATATTGAGGTTCCAGCTGTGTAAACGTTTCGTGTCTAGCAGTGTTGAGAGCTTCTGTTACTGATAACGTTTCATTAAACCCTGAAAGCATTAGAAAACAAAAGTGAAAACATTCGCGTGACAAGGGTCAGTGCCACTAGGGCAGGTCTGAGTATAAAATTCCCTAAAGAGATATGCTTGTATATTTGTACTTTATTAGAGTGCGTTCTCCATTTAATAAAGCATAACAAGAGGTTTAGATTTTATACAAATTCCTTAGACAGTTTTACAAATAATTCTTTTAAATTCGACTACAACGAGTGGGTGAATGAGGCTCGAGTTGGGGTTTTTGGTTGTTACAACAGTTAGAGTCTGTAGTCATGAAGTAATGAACAGAAAAAAACCCCGTGCTGTTCTTTCATGTCATGAGGGTTGTTTGCTGTAGCAGGGTTTGTAAGATCAAATGTCAAATCGCCTTTTTTCCTCCAACTTATTCTAATAAAAAAAAACACAAACACACACACAAAAATATCACTCACTCCCTTCCTTCTTATCCCTTTCTCTTTCTTTCTCTTTCTCTCTCTTTCTCTCTCTCTCTCTCTTTCTTCATGTCTTCATGTCTCTCTCTTTCTGACTATCTCCTTCCCTGAATAAGTATGATCTCGTGTATTTGTAATTGCATGCGCTTCGTTATTCTCACTTATACTTTAATCATTTCTCTTTAATAAGCCCTCTTTTGTTCAGTGTAGGGTATAGTACAATTATCACAGTTCTATGCCTTTCTTGGCGTGCGATCATTTAATTGTCTTGTGCCTCAATTTAGGATTTACCATTTTTTTCATTCCTCTATATTTTCTAACACCTTTCAATGTTTTTCTTAATTTTTATATGATGTTTCTTAGTTTATCCTTTACTTGCTTATGTACTTTATTCTCTTAGATTTCCTAAGTTCACCATTATGATGTTAGTAAAGAGCCAGGTTTAGGCCAAATATGAGAGGACAGATGGTAAATATTGACCAAGTAATGCTTTTCTACTATTTAAAGAGAATATTTCTACTCTTGTTTGACAATATTTGTTACTGTCGTCAAAAGACGGCAGTATTCAAGTATAATTCTCCGTTCATCCACAAAAGTCCGATTTGTTTTCCTATGTTATCACCTCCCTTAAATATACGTATTCTTCTAGATATTCGACATCCCTTCTTTATTTAGTACTTCTTTATTTGGTATGGTTTTTATTTTTTGTTCTTTTATTTATAACTATTTCTGTCTTCTCTGACTACTTGTGATTATTAAAATTACTTTTAAACAAAAGTGTAATTCGTATAATACTTAGAATGTTTGATATCGTTACATAGTTGTGCAGAGTGAAATGATAACACAGCAGAGACTTCAAGTTTCGTCAGTTAAATAATTTGCATGATAACTTTAGAGATCGAAACTTGATAGTTTGGGAGTGCCAGACATATTTTTTTCTAAATTAGCATTTCTTAACTTTTATTCATTTTGCATCATAAATGTTATGACAAATAAATCATTCATTCCGTTTAATTAATAACTTACAATAATATAACACGAGTGGCGTTTAAGAGCTAAGAGCTAAGCTTAGAAATGAACGTAAGAGCATTATTAAGTTTGGACAGTAAAATCACTTTAAAAACGCTGTAAACTTTGTGAAAGGGTGCCTAAGTGAATTTTGTTTTCTTTGTTGTAAGATTTCATTTGTGTTCTGCCTTTGTGATTCTAAGTCGTCCTGAGGCCACTCTGTAGCTTTGTGTTTGTTCGAATCAGGATTTCACAATATCCATTGTCGGGCTGGAACAAAATGAACGAAGTTAACTGTATTCTGTAGAAATATCAGTAGCGGGGCTCTTTGTAATAACGCTTATAAGCGTCTTCATAATATTTTTTTCAGAAAATTTCATAATATTTTTCAGAAGGTTTGAAATACTTTTGCAGAGATTCGTTGTCAGAGGCATTAGTGAAAAACTAAATAGGAATAAGAAAATCTTAAGCCACTCCTGTTACTAGGTGTTTGAAATTTGTAAATTTGAAAACGGAATGAAACTTCATGACTTGAAATAGCAGCGATAAATATTATATGAAATAACAGGTAAAAATTAATTTTTACAACGACAACAGAAGATAGTTTTATTTTATAACAAACGACAGATTCGATTTAAAGTTTGGAATTTTGTTTTTAAAGAAACTCGGTAATTCGAGACTAATTTAACACAATAATAATCCAAAAACCACAACAAAATAATTTATCAAATATAAATGAACAATTTATACACATTTCGATTACCTGAAAATCATCTTCAGAGGTACTAAAGATACCGTACCTAAAGAGTACCTGAAGATTGTTACCTGGTAACAGAAATGTTCATAAAGTGTTGACTTATGGCTAAGAAATTATTGTTGTTGTGGTTATTGGGTATTTATTGAGTTTAATTATTTCATATTTCGTAGTTGCTTTAGAAAATGAATAATTAGGAGTTAATTTTACTTTTATATCAAAATAGATTTAAGATATATATATATATATATATATATATATATATATATATATATATATATATATAATTCAAAATAATATTCCCAGATCCCTTTTAAAAATATTATTATTCCTCAACCTGAGCTCTTTGTTAAATTTGTACATGAGTGGCGCTTTGGGAAATGCTTTTGATTACGTAACAGAGATTGTTTTTCTTAAATATAAAATATTAAACAATTAAATATTAACAATATGAACCTCTTGAAATTTAAAACAATATTGCCGTTACTTTTAATAGAAACGTAAACGCCATTTTATATTTGTAGTTTACCTGAGCTTAACAGGTTTCGTCACAGGATTTATTTGTGGGCGGTTGACTTTCAAAATTTCATGATTGTATTTCATAATTCGAGGTTACGTTATGAACTATGACATAGTTTGTAACATAATTGTTTTTAAGGTTAACTCAAAACTTAACTTAAAAAATAAATTTCAACTGAAAATTTCATTTAGTTCTCACTCTCGCCACACGGTAGCGACACTCCACAGGATCTAACTTATCAGGATGTAACAGGAGTTACATCTCCTGCATCTGTTAAGCATAAAGGCATGTCGCCCACAACAATTTACGTAAAGCAATCTATAATATTAGATTAATTACTTCAATAGTCTTAATTGTTTTAATGTAACATAAAAATTCATGTCCTAATTTTGTAATAAATTATGCCTGGAAATATTATTTTAAAATGTTACAGCACTAAAATATTACAACCAAGTTGCGTAGTTACTTACTCAAATTGAAATTGAATTAAGGCATCAAAATTAAAAATAATACTCAATTATACTTTGATTATATGTAAAGGGGAAAAGACATATGTTTTAGAAATAGTAAAAAAATAATAATTTCGAAAGTGTATTTAATACACAACATTTTCCTTGGATATTCAATTAGTTTATTGTAAAACTAACGTCGAAATGCACACGTCTTAGGCCAGTTTATATACTGTAATAAATAATTGTATGATTTCGAAATTTCTAAAACACTTGGTTTAATCCGAATGTCTTTTATTTCACAAGTAAGTATAAACTGTAAAAGGTCTGTTTACAAGATAATATTCCAATCTTAACTAACGTAAATTTGGATTGTGTTTGGGGGGCGTGTCCCTTGTGCCCCCTGGATCCCCCACTGCGTAATTAAGAGGACTTTATGCATTATTCTGTTATGGAGAAAGCATAGGAGTAATATTCATTCTCAGAACTTTCTGAAACCCTTAAAAATAAATGTGCAGACTCAATTAGTGAATAGATTTCTTCTTCAGGTCCATGAAGGACTTTGACTTCACTTTATATGTGCTGAATAAAGGAATATAAATTTCAAATATATTTCTATATAGTTAGAAATATATTACAATAAACATAATTACTTTAGTCAGATAATTCGAAATCAGTTTAAACTTGAAAATTTTACTTTATTTTTAAAAAAAAGTATTGTCATTTAGGTAAAACATGTTTTACTATTGCCCTGCTTTTCACATTTACAATTTCTTTACTACATGTTGAGCAAGTTTTTTAAAAGACACATTCTTCTTAACTAAAACGAAACTATAACTGTAGATGCTAAATTTCTCATTAATAATTTTATTACTATTGAAGTTTCAGAAAGGGAAGTGGGCACCAAGAGAGGTCAGTGAACACAATTACGGAGTGGGATCGATACGTCTGCTGCTCTGGGATGGCCACTGTGTTCCACTCAAGAACAGGTAGGCCTACTCATTACAGAACTTCGTGGGTTATGTTATTTTGCTAAGCATTGTTTATAAAAGTCTATTCTCATTTTTTAAATTGAATAGTATAAAAATATAGTTAATATGAGAAAAAACGATTTATATTTTCTCTTTTCTTTAGGATATTACTCAAATTTCTTAGTAATTGTAGGAAATTTTTTTAAAAAAACAAAAACTGATACCATATTTAAGAATAACAGAGTAATAAGATACTGTGAAAAACTTTCCTATGCCTTTTTTAAATAGTATATTTCCGATAAATATTTCTTATAAGATAAGATAGTTACTTCTTTTTTGTTTCTTTCAAGTATAAAATTCTTTTCAAGGTCAGAAAATAACTTGCAGTTCCTGAGCTTCTAAACAGTTCTTATGAAATTTCCGTATAGTTTTAATTTAAATGGCAAATCTTTTGCAACATAATTCGCAATAAACAATTTATTGCGTATAGACATGAAGACTATAAATATCGCTTACAGTCGGTCGTTAGCAATCACCGAATATTTCATTTTTCAGGATATTAAAGCAATGGAAATTCAATTCACTAGGCAAAAAGTTCTTTTTCATTAACTTTCGTTTATTTTATTGAGACCATTCCTCTGAAAATCAATAATTGTCTTACAAAAGAATCTCCAGACCTTGTGAAAACAGGTATCCTCTATTATATCAGCCTTAGTCAATTGTGAACTAATAAATTTTGATTTAATGTTTTATATTGCACTGTTAATATTAGTATTAGATTAATCCTATTGTAAAGCTTTAAATGGCACAAGATATTTAAAATAATTACTTAACTTTTTAGGTACCTCATTAAAAAACATGTTATTTTTACTTTCTTTGAAGAGGGAATCAGAATGCTTCTTTTTTTAACTCCGAGATAAAAACAAATATTGAAAGAATGTGATTCTTTTAGACAATATTTTATATGGACAAAATCATTGGAGAATAGAAAACATCAAAATAAAGTTTATAAAAAATAAATGTTGGTTTTATTAAAGTCAAACTACAACACTTGTCAGGGTTTCACGGACACAGTATAGAGCAATATCCTTGAGACTTTCCATTGTGAAAATCTTTCCTCGCAAACTACGGAATGGTAACCACCTTGTCCTAAGAATAATTGGGGAAAAGCCTTTGCAGAATCACTTACCTCTTAAATGGGGCGAGTTCAGGTATTTCCACGCTACCCGGGAAACCTTCATGCGAAAAGTTATTGGTGAAATAAAGGTTAATTTTTAAAATTATTATGTACTATCTATTACACACTAGAAAATGTAATTTTCAGTTAATTTTTCAGGAGATATGTTTACGTTAATTGTATCTTAAATATAATTTAACTTTAAACATTTGTTTTTAAGCAAAACAGAAGTAGCAAAGACTGAAAGTGTGTCATTTATTTTTAAAGACAGTCTTTTTCCATGCGACATTATTTATACACGAGGCAGAATTGTTATAGAATGCGGTTGGAAAAAATAAATCCCTAAATAGTTGCGTGCTCAGGTAAGATTTATTACCATATCAATATTTCATTCCAAGACGAAAATAAAATAAGTGTAGCCTATTATTTCAATACATGTATTTATTTTGGTTGCGTGCCATCCTACCTTTTCTTATTATACGTTTACTATGTAAGAGTTTGTAAAAAACGAAAACACAGTGTAAGTATATTTATTTATTATTATTATTAGATTTGAATTTATTTGGTGTTAATTTTATGGTTAACTAAACTAGATTATTTCTAGATTATAGTTATTGTTGACTATTAGCAAATTTTGGTCAAGTTTAGATTTATTATAACCAATAAATGTGCTATTGCTAACTTTAAGCAGATTTGTTGGTTATGATTTTCTTACTAAATGAATGATGGTTAGCAGTTGTTTTATTACCAAATTTGAATTATTGAATTGATTATATTTCATACATTGTAAATAATGAATAAATAGGGCCTTCTACAAATTTCCCCAAGGCTTCGCTATTGAGTCTCTTTCTCAGGTGCTTAATTAATTAATAAAATCACAATACGCAATGTTATCAAATAATTATTAAAATCAATCCAATGCCTCAGCAAACAGACTTTATGATACAAACACATGCATAAAAAAATCTGAACTGTCTGAATTTCTATTAATAACTCGTCAAAATTAGTAATATTTGGGAAAGTAGAGTGACGCAAGCAATTTCAGAACTTTATGTCCAGTTACAAATAAAATTAATTAAGAATCTAGAGTACAAAGAATATTCTAGGCTGCTTAACAGTAAAAGGTTCCATCGACGTCACTACTTAGTATTTGATATTGACTTTCTATATCAAAGATTATTTTTAAAATGTTCATATTTATATTATTGTTATAGAATTTAAAGCTTTTAATGTTGTCAGACTAATAAATTTTCTATCGTTAATATAAGATAATTAAACAATTTTAACAGATCTCACTGAAAAATGGCTGCTGACTAATGTTGACTTGACTTGGTAAGAATAATTAGTCTGTATCAATATACAAATTATCCATCTTTCTCTGTTTCTATCTATATTAGACTGAGAATCATAAACGTGGTTTAAGTTATTAGGACTTTGTATTAATGTAACATCTATTTTTTATTTACATTATGAGAACTAAATTTGTTGATTGTGTCATAGATTCGCGTATTGTTCACGTATTTCTAGTGCTGTACTTTAAGAGTTATGCCTCTTTAAAATTTTGTTTCTAAAGGATTTAAATAGTGGTAAAAAACGTGTATATATTACCCTAATCGTAATGTATATATATATATATATATATATATATATATATATATATATATATATCGCAATTTGTATTCTTGTGTATTAATAAAGAACTAAGTCAAAATACAAATACAAGAATTATAATTGAATTTACAATTCAAAGCTTTTCGTTGGCTAACAGTACCAACATCATCAAGAATATTCAAATGATCATCCAATATTCCTGATGATGTTGGAACTGTTAGCCAACGAAAAGCTTTGAATTGTAAATTCAATTATAATTCTTGTATTTGTATTTTGACTTAGTTCTTTATATATATATATATATATATATATATATATATATATATATATATATATATATATATATATATATAATATATAATATATATATATAATATATATATGGCTATATAATAATAATTTATATATATATATATATATATATATATATATATTATAACCTAACTTTATTTAAAAAGCTCACCTTTAGATTATATTTTGTCACTTTACCTTTTTAGAGTCACACCTTCAGGTTTCTAAATAAGTCACTTACATTTATTCATCTGACATGCAATTATAACAAATTATACCAAAATACATAATTATGATGCAGTGATAAAGATGGATTGCTTAACTCATACTACAATTACTAACACAAGGTGGACTCTTGAGACTTTAGGTTTTATATATAATAAAGTTAATAAATAGAGTGATAAATTGCTCTTTCTCTCAGGTCGTTATAATGGGATCTTCTATAAATTAGAAATTAGTGAAAAAAACTAGACTAATTTTTATAAATACAATAAATTTAAATTTATTCTGAATTTACTAACATATAAATCTCTGTCTAACTAAATCTAATGTAAGAAAGATTTTACTTATTGTTGAGTTCCTGGAATCCTGACCGTTGTGTAAACGCATAAATAACTTACTTCCCTAATTTCTTTACTATCTGCTTAATTCATTCACGTCCACTTAAATTTTTACACATAAATAACTGATAATACCCTTAACTCTTCTTAACAAATATACCCTTTTTAAAACATTGCCTACAACTTTATCCCTCCCTCCCCCCAAATACGTCTGCACTCCTCTGAAGCTCCCCAATAACTTTGGGCCGATGATTTTAGTTTTTTAGAACCAGCATAATATCCCCTTTTACGTATTTCAGTTTATTTCGGTAGTTATCACGCAGCATTTACAATTGTTTTCACACGGTACAGTGTTACTTTTCCAAGCTATTCTTGGCTCCAGAAATACTTTACCCTTACAAATACAGCCTTCTTTTGTCAATAGTTTCTTACAGCTGTTTTGGTTTATGACTACCCTCGAAATACAACAGTTAAACTCTCTTTGTAGGTATTCTAGTAAACTATTCTATGTCACTCCTTTCTTAATATTTCTACCGATTATTATTATTTTGAACACTAACTAAATTTATACTATATGCCACATATGTTTATATTATAATATATAAATACATGAACTATTTTTTTACACAAAATTAATCATAATTTTTATATTTTTAAATATATTTTGAATATTGAATATTTCTGTGTGCAATATATAGTTCAAGTGAAAATCCATCTTAAAAATTATATGGTGCCCGCCATCCAACTAATATTCTAAAAATTATTGCTCTTTCGTATCAAAATGTTGTGAACAATTCTCAATGTCATTTTTGTCCGAACTTAGGTTACGCGAACATCAATATACGTCATTGTTTTCGAAAAATCAAATTCTATAAATATATTGTGTTCGGTCTTGCTAACAAAATTATAAGTTTATTGACTTTTTAAGAATTAATTAATTAAAATGTCTAAACAAATAAAGGACTCTTAACACACTAACTAGCCTTGTCCCAGACGGATGTAAAACTTATGCTGGTTGTTTTCTTTAAACGAAATTTAGGAAGCCGCTTTATCTCTGTTTTGTTAGAGTTTTGCCCAGTTTTTATTAAAACCCTGAATAAATACAATACCCTTGCCTTAGACGTGTTCACTCTATCCCGAAACACTTATCGTGGTGGTTTTAATTAAAATCAGGCTTTAAAATTAACTTTGTTTTAGTATTTTTACAAATCACAATAAATTTGTGGCGAGTTTGAAAATCTATTTTCCTTTATGTAATTTTTATATACACAACCAATAGTAATGTTTTTTAAATTTGAAAAAAAAGAATGTTTTTTTAAAATTTTTTTTACTGTTTTATCATTTATGTATTTAAAATACTGCTTTATACATTAGTGATCACAAATATACTTTTGAAGCAATAATTTTTTTTATTACTAGAAAAAGTAATTGATTTTGGGTAAAAATAAATACCAATATACTTAGACTATTAAACGTTTTACGATTTTTAATGCTGTCTTGCCACCTTTAATTTTTTTGTGTTTTTTTAATGTAGTAGCTAATTTTATTTTAATGCATTACATAGATTATTTGACGGCAGTGTGTGTATTTTATGTTTGTAACGTTTTTTTAATGTAGTAGCTTATTTTATTTTAATGCATTACATAGATTATTTGACGGCAGTGTGTGTATTTTATGTTTGTAACGTTTTTCTAATGTAGTAGCTTATTTTATTTTAATGCATTACATAGATTATTTGACGGCAGTGTGTGTATTTTATGTTTGTAACGTTTTTTTAATGTAGTAGCTTATTTTATTTTAATGCATTACATAGATTATTTGACGGCAGTGTGTGTATTTTATGTTTGTAACGTTTTTTTAATGTAGTAGCTTATTTTATTTTAATGCATTACATAGATTATTTGACGGCAGTGTGTGTATTTTATGTTTGTAACGTTTTTTTAATGTATTAGCTTATTTTATTTTAATGCATTACATAGATTATTTGACGGCAGTGTGTGTATTTTATGTTTGTAACGTTTTTTTAATGTAGTGGCTTATTTTATTTTAATGCATTATATAGATTATTTGACGGCAGTGTGTGTATTTTATGTTTGTACCGTTTTTTTAATGCTCTTTAAATTCTTACAAAGGAACATGTAATAAGTTGTAAAGTCAATGCTTAAAATGTATATTTTGTATGTTTTAGACGAATAGAGAGAAGCACATGAGAAAATTGTGATGATAAAGTTGTATCTGGAAAACTTAGATTTTCTTTCACAGTGGGATGAAAAAAGTAGAAGAAAGATACAATAGTATAGAAGATACAATATACATTTAACCTATAGTTGAAAATGGTTGAAATTCTGTAACAAAATATATAATACTATTTCTCCGCTGAGATAGAAAAAAATATATATTTCTTTAATCCGTATAATTACTTCTTCTAAATGTGGATATGTGTTGTTCTTAACATCCTTGAGTCAAGAGAGGCAGGATGTATTGTTTGTTCCTGTATTGTTTGTTCCTGTATTGTTTGTTCCTTACTCCTAATGGACCTTATCTCCAATGGATTCAAGCTACAATATATCCTAACCACCATTGGGTTTTACATCTCCAATGGATCTAATCAACAATAGTCTCTACCCCGTTGAGATATAGACTTCCCTCAATTGGCCCTATCTCTAATAGATATTACTTATAACAGGCCCTAGCACAATAAGATATAGGCTGCTTTCAATTGTCATTGACCCCAATGGACCCTACCTAGAATTGACCCAACACCAATGAGATCTACTCCCCATTGGCCCTAACTCCAATAGATCCAACCTAAAACTGACCCTACCCCGATGGAATGTAAGATAATGTTGATTGACCCAAACTCCAATGGTCCCGACCAACAATAGACCCTACCCCAATGAGACATAGACTATCCTCAATTGGCCCTGGCTCCGATGGACCCAACCTACAATAGTCCTTACTCCAAGGAGATATAAGCTACTCCAAATTGGCCCAAACTCTAATGACCCCAACCTACAAGCTGCCTTACCCCAATGACATATATGGTACTCCCAATTTTTCGAAACTCTAATGGACCCAACCTTCAATAAACCCTACCTCAATGAGACATAGGCTACTCCGAGTTGGGACAAACTCCAATGAACTTAACCTACAAGAGGCCTTATCCCAAAGACATATATAGTACTCCCAATTGATCGAAACTCTAATGGACCCAACCTTCCATAAACCCTACCCCAATGACACATAGGTTACTCCGAGTTGGGACAAACTCCAATGAACCTAACCTACTAGAGGTCTTATCCCAATGACGTATATGCTACTCCCAATTGATCGAAACTCTAATGGACCCAACCTTCAATATACCCTACCCCAATGAGACATAGGCTACTCCGAGTTGGGACAAACTCCAATGAACCTAACCTACAAGAGGCCTTACCCCAATGGCATATATGCTACTCCCAATTGATCGAAACTCTAATGAAACCTTCAATAAACCTTACCCCAATGAGATATAGGTTACTCCCAATTCGCCCTAACTACAATGGGTCCAGCCTACAATAGATCCTACGGCGATGAGATGTAGGTTATTCCGAATTGGCCAAAACGCCACTCGACCCAAACTATAATGACCCATACTTTCAATGGGTCTTACACCCAATGGGCTCTATCTATAATAGAAATATCCCAAATAGGCCATAAGTACAATATATTATATTCTTCGCCCATCTTACTCATTAGAGTTAGCTTTTACGTATGTTAATTTTTTTTTTTTTTAATTACATAAAAATCATTCTTCTATGCAAATTGTTGATGTTCTGCTGTACAAAATAGAGCAGATATGTCTTTTCTACACTTTATACACTGAATAATAGAAGATGAAGTTTTGAAACGCGTTGCCCAGAAACTAGTTTGGAAATTCTGTGGTTCCAAAAATAACTCCAAAAATTTACATTTATTAGAAAAGTTAATTTTTTTTTAAACATTAAGTCTTATAACGTCTTAAATCCAACGCGGTATTTAATTATAACTGTGAAAATAAAATTGTTTTCGTTATTTTAATAATTATTTATAAAATGTCACAACTCATGAGTTAATAATAGATAGTAAGTAACTTCGCTGATACGAGGCTTATAACAGCTTTGCTTCATGAAAGTGAAGAAAATTGATTCATTGAAACTGCATCTATATTGAAATCACTCCCATACGAGCCTTTACAAATTGTATACGAAGAGCATTCCAATTAATTTCTCTATTTCTTTCTAACTGCTCAGTGCTTGTAGTTTCAAACCCTCTAAACATATTTAAAAATGTATATATATTTAGACTTTTTACGTTTGAACGGGTTTCAATAGGCCTATTCATCGTTCGGTTTTATACCAATACCAAATAATATTTTTGCAACACATAATTTCTACAGTATATGTACACAGCCTCTCACATCACTTGCAATATCTCTGCAGTGCTTAAGAGTTATATTTTATAATATTTCAGACAATGTCTTCAAGTTGTTCATACGATTTTTGTTTTATGGTTTCCGCATGGACAAACACTGAAACTCTACAGTTATTTATCAGGCTATTCCTCATTTACAAATTTATTAACTTCTGGTTCTCTAAGCGCATGTGTTTTATACCTCTTTTTTTTGGAGTAATACAAGTAATACCTATAACTTTTTAATTACGTTTCGGTTTAAAAAAAAGCCCACTAAATTGTTAATCATCAATAGTCCCTCCAAATTGTAGACAAAAGAATTTGGTCACTCGAATTGCACGTAACTATTTGTAAAAAATAGTAATGATCGAGATTCCTGACTGTTATCATGTTGTCTTGCCACCAGGGTATGTAAAACAAGCTAAAAATATATCAAGGTTTAATTTTTGACGAATAAAAACTTGAATTCAAGTATTATCCCAAGAACAATAAGATTAAACGTTTCAGAACTGTTTATAATTGACGGTCAGTACTAAAAAAAATACTAATTTTAATTAGAAATGAATACATATGCATCATGGAGGCATTGAATTCTTGCATTCACTTTATTACTTTCACATTCATTTAGCGTAATTACTCAACAATTCGTATTGTACAACAACTTGATAAGCTTTATCATGAACTGACTTTACTGCTCACTATAATACTTATTTACATTTTGTATCTGCATGAGAAAAATGTCTAAATTCTTATTATTAACAAATCTCCAATATAATTTATCGTCTTATAAGTAATATTGTAAGAAAAGGCAATGATAAAACTGTACACAAACTCTCATAGTTTATAAACACTATTATCAGTGAGACTATTAAACAATAAGAGCTGCAACTAGTCTCACTGAATATGATGATGACCACAGTAATTGTAAAACTTATTCTCATACATTCCTCAAACACTTTATTCCCGTAAAGTGTTTATAATTGATAGTTGTAGTAAACTTATTTATCAATTTATCGTTTTATTGTACAAAGAGACTTATTTCAAGGTTAATCTAGTGACGATTTAAAGGAGTTTATCAAAATAAAGTAGTATA